>PVJX010018705.1:0-36129 GCA_004027295.1 Dolichotis patagonum
TTGAAAGAAGCCAGTCTGAAAATGACACATGACTATTATAAACCAGTTTATTCCTCCAGGTTCTCATCCTGTGGACCATGAAAAAGTCCATGAATAGCAGTGGGCAAAGCACAGGGTGTGGTTTACTATGAAGAACAAAGAAAAGCCCTCGCTAGTGGAGAGGGGCTTCCAGGGAGGAAACGCTGAGGGCCTAAATCTAGGGGCTCACATGGAGCCATTAGCAGGCACACAAAAGGGGCAGTTTGTCACTGGCAGGTGCCTTCTGGTGCCATTTTCAAACTTGTCAGGTGTGCAGAAATGAAAATATGGTGTTCCCACTGTTGCTGGGCCTCTGAGGTCAGGAAAGCAGACTTTGTTAACCCTTTGCCCTTGTGTTCCAATTAGGCTTTTGCCCTCTATGCTCCATGAGTACTCCTGAGTACTCTTGTACCAGAGTACTCAGGTCCCTAACCTGATCTGCTGACCCTGCCCTATCTTCTATTGATCCCAATCATACACTACTCTAGAAAAGGCAAAAACAGGGAGACAGTAAAAAAGACCAGGGGTGTCAAGAATGAACACTACTGTCATGTCTGGACTTTACAGTGTTTCAATATGAACTCATCAAGTGTAAAGAATGGAACACACTAGCAAAAGACATTACTAACAGGAGAATCTAGGTATGTTGAGAGTGGAGTACAGGGAATTCTCTGTATCTTCTACTCAATATATCTAAAAACATAAAACCACTCTAAAGTCTTTTTTAAAGTCCCTATTAAAGACTGACTCAGTATATTTACAAATACCTTGAATTTATTTTGATTAAAACTACGTTCTTGCTTTCCCTGACACATGGCTATTTTCTTCTGTTCTTCTGTTAATGACTTTCATAAAAATATATTTTTCATCCAAGGTGTCTTCTAGAATTATTCTTTCTTGCTTATAAAGGTAAATTACTCCTCATAAGTAGGAAAATATTTCTTTCATTTCTTGATCCAATCAAAAATGACAAGCGCTAAAGTAAAATTCCCAACCAAGATTCCGGAGATGAGCAAAACAAAAGCCTATGGGAGGAAAAAAAAACAAAAAAAAGGTAAAGAACCATAGTGTTTTTTAAACTCTTCTCAATAATGTATCTTATATTTTAAGATATATTGACTTTCTGACATAAGTAAAATAATATAAAATGACAACCCATTTCTTAAAATACAAGGTTTAAAAGAAACAAAAAGAATCTACCCCGAGTTTTTTCCATGAGAGCAAATCCTCTCTGCTAAGTTTAAGATAAAACAGTCCTGGGAATACAAAAATCAAACATGTTGATGTACTGGCACCTGTAAGTTGGAGAGAAGAAAAGGAAGATATTGTTGGATTCAGATGTGAGGTACTCTAACAATTTTATTCATTTTATTAATTCTTTTTTAAAAATGGAAAACTCACCAATTACACCAAATACGTTTCTAATGTCAGGAACATATATTGCAAATAAAACAATAATAATATTGAGTGCTAGAGTGATCAAAGTGTGGCGAATCCATGAGAATGGAAAATTGGAGAAAAATATCATCATTAAAGCTTTTCTGGCCTGTTTAAGGGAAAAAGAAACAGATTCAAGCAAAGAGGAAATATCAAAGGTAAAATATTTGCTTAAAGAAACACATGTATAGTAACCATGATATACTTATATGTCAAACTATTTAGATTCCAAAAATAGAGCATAATCTAGTATTATAAAGTGTTTATATACATAATAAGCCTTTCTGTATGAGCTTCATACAAATTATTTTGCTTAATTCAAGAAAAAAATTTTCATTGGCAATTTTTTATGTTGTATAATTTTTTTCCCTGTCTTTTTGAAATAGGTTCTCATTATGCAGTTCAGGCTGGCCTTGCACTCACTGTTCTCAAACTCAGTGACCCTCCTGCCTCAGCCTCCTGAGTGCTGGGATTACAGGTATGTGCCACCATGCCCAATTTATGTTGTATAATTTTAAAAATTACCAAGAATAACACTGTGTGATGAAATATCATAGAATAATTTTCATTATGTTCAACAAAAACAAATGATTCAAAACAAAAAATCACACCATGGGAAACAAATACCATTTACTATTTTATTTTATATTGTCTGTTTCACAGCATGTAAATATGGAAAATAGTTCACTACACTTCCCAGTGCTCAGGCCACATCCACACACGTTCACCTGGTCCCTGCTGCAATTTTGACACTGCAGTTCACTTAAGTTGGGGGAAAAATCTTGAGGGTCCTTTTAAAAAACAAAACAAACAATAATCCTCACAGTAAGAGATTCGCAACATTCATGCAGAAGCGCTTAGACCTGAAGCCTTGTTCCTGTTTCCTCAGAAATTAAGATCTTACGTATAGCAACTAGATGCAGAATGAAAATTTGCTCTGCCCTTGAATAAGTTATAATTCTAGAGCAAGTAAAACGTCTTGATTAAGATCAAACCAGCATGTCCACATGAAAACAAACCTACAATAAGCCAGTAGGAGCTTATTTCTGCTGACTGGATTTCTCCTCCTCACGCACATTCTTTTGAAAGCAGAATATATAAACTCCCCAAACTTTAGAACTACAGTCTCTAAATTGGAAACAATGCTGTGGGAGAGCGTAAACCTAAACTAACTCTCCAAAAGCACAAATTAGCTTAGTGGTTCACTGTTAGTTTTGTGCTTTCATGGGGCAATATGCAAGTATGAGGTCTTTGACCAATTACTTGACAAATGAGTAAGATATACAAGCCTCCATGTGATTCATAGGTTCTAGTCTGCAAAGAATTAGTGTTGCCGTATTAGGGCGACCTGCTACACTAAGTAACAAAACTTTTAAACACACTTACAGGGAAGTGGATTAGAGGGACTGTCAAAAGCACAGCAAACAGGATGCATAACTTCACAGTCATGACAACAACATCATGTGGCAAGTATTTACTATAACCTTGTAGTAATTCTGACTCCACTTTGTCTGTAAATAAAAAAAACAATAAGGACCATATTATAAACTATGTACTAAGATGTCAATGACAGCGATATTATTTTCCATTGTTCTAATAGACCTCTGTAGGTGTGGATTCCCATTATCCAAATCCATCTCTGGTCTTTTCACTATCCTATGAAACATGAAGACATTACATTAATACCTTCTTGGAACGGACAATCCTTTGCTCCCCTTTCCATAAAATTAGAAACCAGAAAAGGCAGAATCCCCAAAATTATGACAATGAGAGTATGTTTTAAAAGATCTCTCGTTAGAACTTCTCTATAATCTGAGGGTCTGGATCCCTCCACTTATTTGCAAAATGTTCTCACTCGCTTGGTGAATGGGGTTCCTGTGGTAACAGCAGGTAGTCAGAGTCACCATTTGTAGGCCTAATAACTTGCCTGAGGTCCTACAACATGAAAAGGGAGGGCTGGCAGAGCTACGCATCCAGAATGTTTCAGCGCTCAAGCCGTGACCTCTCCCTCAACAGCACGATATGTCAGAATCTTAAAGCTCTGTGCATTTTACCAGCTTCAACGATTATGTCACCTGTGCCTGCATTTTCCACCAGGGGGGGGGGGGAGAAGTGTTAGGGAAACGGCTAACTTAAGAGTAACAGTGTCCAAGAACACTGTAATTCCATCTCTAGGAGCACTTTAGTTTGAGAGTACGATTTTAGAAAGGATGTTCAGGGGGGAATTTTTTTAAAAAATCAAATATATCTGTTTTCAAGGACCTTAACATTTAATGGGGAGATAAGATGAATACATACAAACATAGTAGAAATATACAGGCATAAATGCACAGAAGTGACAGAAGGCCTAAAAAAAGAATACGATTCTAAACTGAGACCACATACAGTGTTCAAATCCCAACTCTTACAAGCAACTTCTGAATCTCAGTTCTCCCATCCTTAAGATGGGGACAATACACTGACCTCGAGCAGCATGCCGCAGTGAGCTGTTTGCTATCACTGAAAGTTCTAGAAGGCTCACCATCGCTGACCTCTAGAGTTACTGAGAACATGGAATGAGCCGGTGTACATGTGTGGACAGTCAAAGCTGTGGGGCAAGAGAGCCTCTAGAAGCACCAAGCGGAAGCCTTGAAGTAGCAAACAGACATGCACCTGAGAAAAGGGGTAACCCAGGGAGCACTGCAGTGGCTGAAATACGGCGTGCAGGACAGCAAGGTGGGGGTGGGTGGGTGATAGGGCTGGGGTGCACCCAAGACCTATACAACCAGCTCTGCACAGGGTGCGGACTCCATCTGGCAGGCCACAAGGACCCAGGAACGACTTAGGAAAAGGAGTGTATTATGATCTGAACTAAGCAGAAGTATGGACTAGAAAGAAAATCCCCCAAGAGGGATGAAAGCAGAAGGTTCCTGTTGTACTCACCGAGAGGTAACGAGAATCCGAACCAGATGTGATAATTGAAATGGGAGAGAAATGAATTATTTGAAGTATTACAGATAAAATTTACACAATATGAGGCTAATGGACTAAATAGGAGACTGAAAAGAGCCCAGAAATCTGGGTTCTACTTCCAAATCCGTGAACTACTGTGTCTTTGGAGATACACAGCAAGTTACTTTATTTCTACTTTCTGAATCATAAAGTAAGTTATTAACGCTTCTTAACAACTTTGTAGACTTTAAACTGTTCTGGTTATTATGCAACATTTGGGCACTGGCCTCCTCACTAGAGGAACATTTTTTTCTTCTTTACCACATAATGCTTTAACATCTATAATTAGAGCCAGTACTATTAATCGAGGTACATATTTATAGGTCCTTTAATCTGACAAAAATTAGATTATTAACTAAGCCCTGGGAGCTCTGGATAAAAGGATAACAAGCAGTTCCAGAAGCTTGAAAATTGAGATTACAAAATCAAGATACGTGTCACAGGTCTACTTTCTACTTTCCCAGGATGAAAACCTTTCTTCTGAGCCAGTCATCTTGTGTTTTGAGCTGAGCCTTACCACATGTAAGGGAAACAGTACAACATACTTCTCTAGATGTGGACAAATCTCTACAAATCTCAGAAAGGACCCAAATGTGACTGCTGCAAGTTATACACACAGCCTCTGAAGTCAGGAGGCCACGTTGTCCTGTTCAGTGCACCCTGTCAAACGAGGGATGACGTTTACAAAGATTATAAGAAAAAACAGTGGATTAACATTCAGGAAACCTGCCTTTAATACTACTAGGACACTTCATCCCTATCAGCTTCAGTTGCTCATCAAAAAAAAAAAAAAAAAGGAAGCTTTCATTTCCAGCTAGCTTTTTTGATAAGATCTCAGGCTCAATCAGCAAATTTTTTCCATATGAAAGAGACTGACTGCTATCCCGATAGAAAGACACAAGATTTTTCTTGCTTATAGAAAGAAGCACTAAGAGCAAATCAACCTCTACATTGTCTGTCTTTGGAAAAGGAATGACTTTCTTTTTGTTCTGTCTGTATAGCTCTTTATCATCTATCTACCCCTACAGGACTTTTCCAAGCTGGGTATTTCTCCATTATATAAAATATGGGTACTGTGAAGAATTGGAAAGGGTTAGTCACAGAACATAACAGCTTTAATTGGTATCAAGGCAAATTATTACTTAGGAAACATTTAATTTATATGGTAAAATTTTAACTTTTGTATGTAAGCAATAATAATGATGGATGAATGGGTAGATAAAGAGATATGCCAGGAGCTTAAATAAAAAACTTATAATAAAAGCTTTGGAATGAAAGAAATTTGAATGACATTAGCAGATATAGTGTAACAAAGTATAATTTTTTAGGAGGCAGTATGGTAAAAAAGGCATTGGATTTGGGGGGAGACAAAACAGGATTTAAGTCTCAATTCCATTATTAATTGGCTGCAGGTATGGGCCTAACAGCTTGACCTAAATTAACCCATACTCACCCTGTGGAGTTGTTCTAAGGATTAAATCAGGCAATAGATATAAAGCATCTGACATTTACTTAAATGTTAGCTCAACAAATGTATTAGCAGCCATCCCTACCCCACATCCCTTTCACTCCAAGCTTTCTCACAACTAACACAGCTCCGAAGTGCCTAATGCTTCATGTGACTATTTCTAGTCACTCTGGATATTAGCAGGCCACTTCAGGTTTCTTCCAGGTGGTTCTACTTATTCACAAGAAGAAAGAGGTATTTTTGGACTTTTTCTCAATGTTGAAGATTCCTGATAACATAGTTCAAGTATCCCTAATCTGAAAGCTGAAAGTCTAAATGTTCCAAAATCCAAAACATTTTGAACATAATGTTTCTGCAAATATTCTAAAATCTCCAAAATTGTAAAAACACTTTCTGGTCCCAAAAATTTCAGGTAAGTGATGACCAGTAGTATTTGTGCCAGGCGACAATTTTAAGTAAAAATTTGCTGCACTATGTCTGTTTGAATTACAAGAGGCATGGCTATATTAGCTTATTAACACAGAAAAATCTGATTGAGTTCAGGTCTGTATAAAAATAAATGAACCCAACAATAAAAATAGAACCTACATATTTTAAGAATTTTATCAGTGATTATCAAAAAAGTCTGATATAGTGTTTTTTACTTTCTTTTTAGTGTGTCCAGCATGGCACCATGTTCACAATGGAAATGCTTTTCTTAATGATATATACAAAGCTCTACTATACCTTTAGATCAGTATAAAAATGTAAGAGTGGATTTAGATTAATGGGATAGTCTATTACACTGCTGAAATATCACAGAGATAGAAAAGAAGGACTACATAAAGCAATTCAAATTTTCTCACACACTAAAAACTCAACGGTAATATAGCATATACTAAAAACTTATCATAGTTTTATTTAAAATAGTAAGAGGTTTCTGAAATTATGAAACAATGCTGATGATAATAATAGTAACACAGCACTAGCAGCAGCTCTCATTTGGGAAGGGCTGTTATGTTCTGGATACTACAGCAGGCATTTTACACATAACTCATTCCCGCCTCAGTACAACCAGTTACTTCCTATCACAGACGAGGAGATGAGGATGAAGTGATTTACCTGAGGTCATCTAGGTAGAATACAGGAGCTATGTGACCCAGATTTGCTGGACCTCAAAATCCATATTCTTTCCAAAGGAATTAGGAAATGTAAAGGGCAAGCAGACACTGTCCAACAACTTGTCGGACTTGGGGAAACTCCAGGAGGTAAGTGCCACTGACAGTCATGTGGGTGCTGAAAACCTGCAACACGCACACAAGGCCGTCACCCAGGAAATGAGTCACGACAGCTAAGTGTCACGCTAGCAGTGATAGCTATTTAGTTGCAGAGTTGTTATCAAAGTCTTCATAAACTTAAAACTGTATCTGGAATTCAACAAACTGAATGTAACTTGTGTTATAGTGTGCTTGTTTACAAATTAAAATCTTTACAAATTAAAGGACAGCTTATGATTTTTTTCTTGTTCTAGACTCTCAAACTTTATTTTTTTCCTGAAGTTTTTATGAAAAGAAAAAAATTGAAAAAAGAAAAACACAGCATGATAAACAGGGAATTTTTCCAAAGTAAAAAAAGGAATTTTATACTTATATTATGGACTCAAAACTATCTCAAGAGAATTCGTAAGAAAGGTCATGATGTTTTTTGCACTACTAAAGGTCTAATCCAGGGACTTCACATTAAGCTACATTCCCAGCCTTTTTTATTTTGAGATAGGTCTCCCTAGGTCAGCAAGTTGCCCAGGCTGGGCAGAACTTCTCTCCTCCAACCTCAGCCCCTCAGACAGCCAGTATTACAGGTGTGTGCCACCGTACCCAGCTGATTCACCTTTAAAAGAAAAATAAACAAATGTTTTAGGGTCCCGGGGCCACCACAACACTGCACTATAATCTTGTGGCCTAAATAAAGTGACTTACTAGTGACAGTCAGGACAATAGTCAGAAATGAAATTATTTGCATAATGATTTATTTTGCCATTTATAATTAAAAGAATATACTCACCATAAAAAGTGAGGTACCCAAAGAGTGCAGCTATAAAGTAAATGAGAAAACTTAAAGCAATTGCTGTATTGGTTACATTCTGCATTCTTCTCTTTGAGGGGCTAAAAGACAAAAATGGCAAATGTGGAATTCATGAACTGAATTGTGTCTACAGAAATCAGTATCTTCCAAGCTAGATAAGAGGATTCCTCAGTCACTGAAGATCCAGTTCATCAAGAACTATATACTACGATTCACAATTTGAAATTAGTACATGAAGATTATACTTCCAGGAAACATTTTCAATTTGGATGGAATTCACTCTTGTTTTGCTTCATTTTGAACAAACAGAATACAGTGATGAGAGAAAATGATTCATAAACAAGAATGTCACTTAATCTAAAAGCCCTACATGATAAAAAGACACACTTAAGACATTTGGAGTTTTTCAGGATCCCATAGTACCTTTGAAGCTCACAGTATATGGGCAAGACTGAGGTATGGCAGAGAAATGAAAAAGCCATAGTCGGGATAGCATAAGCACTCTGAAAAAAAAAATTTAAGACATTAAATGCTAGTCTACTGACACCACTATTACACTTGACAACAAATTCAGTGCATATTTTTCAAAATATCAAATTTATTTAATGTATTTTATCTTTCATGAATCATCTCTTTATAATACTTTTTTTTTTTTTAAAGAGAGACACATTTATGGGCTTATGGCCATCTACAAATATTCTACTTGATAATTAGTTTGCCTATGGGCCAGAATGATTTTTAGCTTGCTTTGCATACCATACTGCTTTACTACAATCCCCACTACACATTATTTAAGATAAAAATAATTTGGGTAACCAAATTCTTATTGCAATTCTCAGTCTTTCCTAAAGTATACATAATTTAAATACATCTTACTACCCTAAGTAGCAATAATCGTTAGTGCTTTTGAACTTGCCTTTACTGACTCAATCCAACAGAATACTAAAAATCTTAATCATATCTTTGTACTGGCAGCATCTCCGACCACGAACTTTTTCAGGGAGAGTGAACATCATTTATTTTAGACCTAAAAACTCTTTAAGATTCCACATAGCACATAAGCCTAAATTTTCTTTTGTTTTTATTATTAGAATACCTAACAAGAGCCAGTGGAAGCTGTAAAAAGAAGGTAAAAAGTTATCTTCTAAATGAAAATATTTTACGCTGTGGATGGTAGGGATTTACCTTCTTTTTTCTACTCTAAAAATATTTTCTCTTGACTAGCTTTAGGCTCTTCAGCAAAAGAAGGCCCAGCTAAAGACCTTTCTTGTGCTGTAATGCCCAGACTTCTAAGATAACGGGAGGAGAGAAGCTTTCTGCTGGGGAACGAGTTTAATTCACAAATTCTCAGTTTCATATGTTGCTCAGTTTCCTGGCTTGTCAATTACCCTACCTAGATCTTAAGGAACATGGAGGACTTTGCCATGTGAAAGATGTGGTAACTTCCCTTGTGGGGCCAAAGAGGCATTTTTCAAGGGATAAAAAGGAAAATTCTGCATGGAGGAATAACCACATTAACATTCTTCAGCAGTGGAATTGCACATGAGACGGATTCTAGCATCTGGGACCTAGGAAATGGCGCTTCAGCAGAAGTAGAAAGTATTGAGGAAGAAATCTGCAGAAATAGGAAAGACTGTTTGCACTCTTCTACAAGAAGTGAAACCAGAAATTTCCAGTGCCCTAAGGTTCTCAGACAAGACGAGGGGACTTGGGCTTCTAGTCTCTACTCCAAGCATCATGAATTTCAGTTTTGGAATAGTGGTCTGAAAAGACTTCGGCAGCGCTCAATCATTGGTCCAGTGTTCAAGTGATTTAGCTGCAGACCAAAGTTCTACTCACAGGGGAAGGGTTATTGATGTAATTAGCTATTTAGCTTTACAAGTCCAGAGGGCAACAGGAAGTCTGTATCCACAGAAGACCTTATTGGCCAGACCAGACATTCGGTAAATCTGTTCTTTTAGGCAGAGACCCATTTAAAACAGGCTCTATTTTAAAGCGTGCAGAAAAGAAAAAAAAAAAAACAGTGCCTGTTTCATAATGGGCCACCCTGCATTAAATAATATTATTCTTCTGGTAGGCAACCCTATACTTAGCACTTTCATGAAAATTAATTAGTTACAGGTACAAAGACCTAAGAGACTCTGTTACACAAATCTCTTAAAACTTGAAATGTGAAAAATCAACCAAAAGTATCTGTTAATAACTTACACACCTCTTTGGAGAAATGAAAGAGCTTTGGTTTACAATCATCTGTAGCATTTGAAATCTGTTTAAGAGTATTGAGGGGGGAAAAGAGAAACCAATAGCTATTAAAAGTCAGAATACAGCAACAAAAACAGTGAACTAATTATTACTAGGCTTTCAAATCAAATTACATTTCCAAACAAAGTTCCAAAATGCAACTTAGCTATTACTTTTACTTTTTCATCAGTTAGGAAAAAATCATTCATTTGCCTCTCTTTTCCTGTTTAGATTAAAAGTAAAAAGCACAAACAAAAGCTATTACCTGGAAGAATTCCTCTATATAATTTAATGTCAGAGGACAAGGGATAGACCATTTTTTAATTATTATCTGTAAGAATAAACATAATCAGCAATCAGATTTTTTTAGCACTGATTATTTCTAATAAAATTCATAAGAAAGTGATTTCAAATAGGTCAACGTTGTTTTAACAAATCTAAACCATTTCAAATAAGATACTAGTAGAAGACTGTTGGCCAATATGATATTCTTGGTTACAATGGGGTCATCACCTACCAGGCCATGGCCTCAGGGCCTGTGGTGGGAGGGACAGGGTTTGCGGCATTTCACATCTGTTTTGTTGGGATCTTCCCTCTAACAGACTGAGTGTTCTGTCCATCAACTTTCACAACTCCAATGACATTGAGGTATTTTTTTAAAAACGGCAGCTCATAAAGTTTAGTAACAATAGTACAAAATGATTATTTGTATCAACAGAAGACAGAAATATTAACAGCAGTTTGGGGAAAGATTACAGGCAGAAATTAGTAGAGCCTAGGAAAAGGGGACTTCAGGGATTTCTGGTGAGGAAGTCCTTCCCCCTCCTTACTTTTCCAGGTTTCTGGGTTTTGTTTTTTTTTTTTTTTTTTTGGTAAATGTGGAGAAAGCTGGCTAGAATAAGAGCACATAGCTAGGGAATTTTGGCTGATAAAAATACATTTTATAAAATTAAGAGAAATCCAGAGGGATGCTGTTTCCCAGAAATACTCAATGAAAATGTTTCAGGATTTTACTCTTGTGGCATCCTGTTCTTAGACCTATAGTTGTAGTGTGTCAACAATACCATTGTTGCCAGAGTTTTAGGCACATAATTACTCTGTAAGTGTTTACTAAATCACAGCATACAAAGATGATAATAAAGGAAATATTTGTCCTTTGTGGGAGATGAATTGGTAAACACTATTCTTATTCCTATTTGGTGTTTACCTAGTTTTGGATTTTAACAAATTCAGTCAAAATGTTATTAAGTGGTAAAACAATTCTAAACAAAATACTTACTTTGGGGCTAAGTTAATGAGTGAACTAAAGATTCACTCAATTAAAAATGTCACGAACAAAGATGTTATAAGAGTACACTGGGCATGCTACTGTGACATTTCTGCTAAGTTTTCATACAAATAAAACTACTCTACCTTCAAGAAAGATAAACTTAAGGCATTTGTAGTTAAATAGATACACCTTGCGATCATAACAGTAAGAGAAATAAATCAGACACACAAGCTTAAATATCACATGGCTTCTCTAATGTGAGAAACCCACACTATAAATAAAAAGCAAAATGAAAGATAATGGGAAGTAGGAAGATCTACTTCAAATCTTCAAAAGAGATTGGGAAGGGATGGAAAAACAATGGGGGAGGGATGGAAATAGAGCTTTTGCAAATGCAGAGAATGCCACATGGGAGGAGTAAGGAGGGATAGGGGCTGGAAGATTAAGAGGTGTAATCATTATATATTGCAAGCATGTACTAAAAAACTCCCCCCAAACTCCAATGATCAAGAACAAAATGATCAGAAGTATAGTATTTGTTTCTGAAATGTTTTTTAAAAAAGAAAAGGAAGAAGCTAGGTCCACGAAGCAGCTGGAGGGGAGGCCCTTGGTCTCTCGGAGCCCTGCTGACACTGCTCCACACCCAGCTTCTCACATTTCAGTGACAGCTATTTGTGGGGCACCTGCTGGGTACCAGGTACCTATTTTTTATGCTAGTTACCTTGAAAAACGGTATTTGCAAGCTATTCATTTATTTTATCAGAGGAATGGCCTGGTGGTGCACACCTGTGATCCCAGCACTCACGAGGCCGAGGCAGGAGGATATCCCATGAGTCCAAGGCCAAGGCCTGAGTTTGAGGCCACCCTGAACTGCATAGCAAAACTGTCTCAAAAAGACCAAAAACAAACAAAGTTATTTTACCAGTTCTTATCTCTAAACTTTCAAATAAAAATATTTCCAAACAATACTCCAAAATATATTATTGTTTCATTAATTAGAAAAATTTGTAAGCAGCTAAGCTGTAAATTAATATAAATTCAGTTACCTCAGCTAAGTCCTGTGCAAACATTTGTCTCTATCCCATGTCTGTGTGGTGGGGCAAGTGGCTGCAGATGACAGCTCGCAGTGTTCACACAGGACTTCCCATCGTGTCTAACACAGCTCCCAGCAGAAGAAAAGCTGACCAAAACCCGCTTATACAATCCTCTAGTTTGATTACTGACTTACTAAAATATTATTTAAAATATTGACCTAAGATAAACTTCTGGAAGGAATGTCAATCCATGTTTCTAAAATGGAACAAAAAAGGGTAAATTTACACACCCCCAAAAAGCAAATCCATCTATTTATGAAATTTTAGATATTTTAGGAAGGGAAACGCTAATTTTTTAATAAAAAGAATCTGGAAGAACAAATAAAGCATAGGTTTTTATTTTTATTGTTTGAAGAACATAATTAAGAAAATAATAGCTCTCTGGATTCTTAAAAACACAAATATACAAATTTATAAACACATAATGACAAAAGTAATCAATGAAACTGGCATACTTCAAACAAATCTGTTAACATGGTTTATTTTTCTAACCATTATGTATTTCAAAACCTATCACTTACAGACTATAAAAGCATGTCAATAAAAAAGCATTAGACAACAGTCTAGAATACTTTTCTTTTTCCTGCTATTAACTAAATTTAAACTGTTCACAGGTAAAAACCTGAGAGGATGGTTTGTAAAGCATTACAATAACAGTAGAATCAGGGTATTATTTCCATATGACTGCTATAGTTGAAATCTGTATTGAATTAAAGAATATCTGCCATGACAGAAATGAAAACTACAGTAGACATATTATATCAATATATTTCACCTGCTTTATGCTAGGGCCTATGAAAACTAAATTACTCCTACCTATGCAATGCTTGGGCTGCCAATTATTTGTGAGGAGAAAATTTGGTATGGTACCTACACTGATTCTCGTTTGCAGCATAGGATACTCCTAACCATGTAAAAGCTTCTCAACCATCAACTTAGGATGAAAATGCTTCCTGTTTCTCTAAAATACGGAGCCTAAAAAGTTTATATTCAACTCATTATTTGTAAGATACAAGTAAGAAGTAGGGGGGGGAATGATTTTAATATTAGTAATTTAACAAATGATTCAATGTAAATAATTAAATATTTCCAGCTTTAAGTTTATCCAACATAATACTATGACTACTTAGGTGCAGTGGAGTTAGTCACTTCCACTCTGAGGAATTTAAAGTTGTTTTGTCCCTGGGTGTCAGAAAACAGTAGAACCTAAGTGAAATGCAATACATCCTGTATTGACAGGTTTGACATTTAGCTAGTATGACTTAACCAGTGATATGTTATCTTGTTCTTATACGTGGCATTTTTCTCTCATTCATTTAATAACAAGAGAGAGTTTAACAAAGCCTGTGAAAAGGCTATTTGGATATGCACATTCTTGGCAAGTTAAAAATGTTTAATTCTATTTCTTTTCACATTTAGACACTGGCTATGTAATACACTGCTATGTAAAGAAAAAATAGGTTTTTAAAAAATACTCAAACAAAAATGCTATCTTTAGGATGTCTTAATCTGCTTTAGAAGAACTAAAAGGAAAGCAAAAATTCTAGTTCTCTTTTATCTTTATACTATAAGTATCACAATAAGTTAAACATCATATTTCCTGTTGCAATAAAAATGAACTAATTTAAGAAAAAATACATCCCACATGTGAACAAAAATAATTATTCCCAGTACTGTTTTTATGAGAATGCATCTATGTTGAGTAGCTACAGCAGATGGGGGAATATTCAAACCCCCAATTTTTATTAGATCTGGTCAAGTCTCAGAAACTAAGGTTTCATTAATAGAACAAAGCTTCCAAATTTAGATGACTAGTCTCAAACTGACTTTACAGACCACAGTCCAACTGATTCTTTGCATAATATTGTACACAAATAAACTGGTATTCCTATGCAAAGATTTCTATTCCAGGGCTTTAACAAACAAAACTGGTGTATTTCCCTCTCTGATCACTGGCAAGAGATGCTGAATTGGAAATGTGGCTCCAGCTAAGCCTCTTTGGAACAGGACACGATGCAGGAACAAAATTATGAATTTTTTTGTGAATAAAAGTACTTTTAAATAACACAGGGAAATAAAATGGGCTACCTCTTCCATTGTAAAACAGTTAAAAGAAAAAGGTCATTAACACAAGTCCAATTGTTGTAAGGAGGTAAACAGTGTATTATATTTTAAACTTACCACAAGAGCAAAGAACACCATAAAGAAAAATGATAAACTACTTGTGTAGCCAAGAAAGCCTGTAAAATAACAGTAAAATAAAAAGCAATTTACAAGGAAAGTGACCCTAACATACAACTAAAGCTATACATCTTGGGCATGTTTTCTATTACAGTGCTTGGTATCTGGGGCTTAGGGCTCAGAATAACAACATTCCAACTATCTGTCACAGATCATTTATGTAGCTCTGTACAGCAGAATTGGAACTGGCTTACCTCTAATGGTACACTGTAAGGAACGGCTGCTCTTTAATGTTCTGCTGTAAAGATTTTATTTTAGTGGGGCAGACAAAATACTACTGCAAACCAAGTAATAGGCGAACTAGGCAGGGCTGAAGGCTGAACAACCTAAACTAAGGCCATGTTTAAAATTATTCACGACCACCACCCTTCTGCTAAAAATGTGGTACTGTGAAATTTAAAAGCCCCTTAGTATTTCTCTCTTTTTTCTGAATAAGTGCTTTTCTACAAAGACTTACCTATTTTGGGAAGAAGTGCAAGAGGGAACACAATGCCAACACAAATAATTATTAACAGTGTTTGTCCATCAAGATACCAAGACCTAGTAGAAAAATGCTCTGTTTTAGACACAGGACACCAGCGTTTTTTCTAATTCACACATGCACATATTACAAACATTACAATCACCCATGAGGAAATACCAACTTTCTTTTGTTAAAATGTACTTATGGAATCCCATAATTCTCTTTAATGATTCATATTTAGGAAATGTATCAAAATAATGAGACACCATTTTTCAACTATCAAAATAATAATTGCTTACAAATAAAATAATACCATTGATAAGCAGAGATGAGGTGTGCAAAACATTGGTAAAAATACAAACTATGTAATTACTTTTATGGAAAGCAATTTGGCAATAGATATTGAGACCCTTCAAACAATTATGTCCTTCAATGCTTATGCGCCTGCCTGGCAAGGTGTGAGGTCATGAGTTTGATCCCCAGTACCAAAAAGAAAAAAATAATCAATAATAAGAACAAAAATTTTTGTAAAAAAGATGTTTAACTGAAACATTAAAAATAGTGAAAACTGGAAACAAATGTATAATACCATGGTAGTTTTGAAATATATTGAAATATACTGAATATATTGAAATATATTTGAAATACACTGAAATATATTGAACATTCAGCAAACATCACAGATACTTGTGCGTATAGTGTGTACTGCTTTGAGGAAAAATATAGATGCATTAAAAATGGAAAGGAACTGTGATGGGGGCTGGGGATTTAGCTCAGCAGCGTAAGTGCCTGCCTGGCAAGCATGAGGTTGTGAGTTTGATCCCTGGTATAAGAAAGAAAGAAAGAAAGAAAGAAAGAAAGAAAGAAAGAAAGAAAGAAAGAAAGAAAGAAAGAAAGAAAGAAAGAAAGAAAGAAAGAAAGAAAGAAAGAAAGAAAGAAAGAAAGAAAGAAACTATGATGTATTGATGTTAGCCATTGTCTCTGGATAGCAGAATAATGGGTAATTTTTTTCTTTGCAGTTTCATATACTTTTCCAAGTTTTTAGGAAAGGGAAATGGGCATGAGTTCCTAGATTTAAAAATACTAAAAATTTAATGTAAAGACATTAGAACACTGAGTAAAAAAAGGACAACTGGCAGTGTGATTATGTGTTTGCTGTTTTTAAAAATATGAAAAACAAAAACCACCACTAGGTGTGATGGCAAATGCCTGTAATCCCAGCTACTCAGGAGGCTGAGGCAGGAAGAGTGCTAGTGTGAGGTCAGTTTTGGCAACTTAGCAAGTTTCTGTCTCCAAAAAAGAGAAAAAAAGAAAGTGTGGGAGGAGAGCACTGGGAGTATCTCTGTGATAGAGTGCTTACCTAGTGTGCAGCAGCCTTGGGTTTAATCCCCAGGACCATAAAACAAAACACACATGTACATTTTTTTAAAAGTTAGAAGGATATACAATACTTAAAATACCAAAAGTGGATATTGTTATGTGGTAGCAATATGAGCAATTTTCATTTTCTCCTTGTTTGCATATACATGTATACATATTTAATTTTTTAGTATGAAATACATGTGTAAAAATTTATTAACCGCCAAAGACCTAAATAGATTTGTATGGAAAGAAGAAACAATTCATGAAAGATACACAATTAGTAAATATACATGGAGAAAAACCTAATCATTGGTGCTAAATAAAGGTATGAGATTGTTGGAATTAACTCAGTAAAATGGTTAAAATATAATATTTAAGGATGTTGCATAATTGGCCCAGCATAAGTTTCTAGTGATCTTGTCAATTACTACTCTCTTGGAAAAACAATGACAATATGTAGCAAGAGCAATAAAAATGTACTGGTAACCTAAGAAAACCATCCAAAATAGGCAGAACTATAATATAACACTTTTACTAGTAAGAAGCTGAATAGAAAATTACATATCCAACAATAGAAAATATTTGGGTCAATAACAGCATATTCAATGGAATGTTACATAATTTTTTAAAAACGATAATCAACTGGAAAATGTTAATGACATAAATACAAAATATGTAACTATTATCTGTTTTCAAAAGTTGGGAAAAATTCAAAGAAAATAGAAGAACAAAGATTAGGTTAGATGATATATATAATTTGCCTTTGTTTTCTTTTTTGTAAATTTTCTGTAAGATAGTGGTCATATTTTTACACTAAAGCATGCATGCATGTATGTGTGCATATATATGTATGTCTATATGTGTACCATAGTAACACAATAAAATTCATGCTAAAAGAGGAGCTGGGAGCATCAAAGACCAACAGAGATTGGTTTTTTAAATTACTTGGTAGATGAATCATTATTTTCACTTTGTAATAATGCAACTAGTTTTACTTTCAACAAGTAGCCAATGTCTCCTAACGGTTTTTGCTTGACATGGATTCAACCCTTGGCTTCTAACATGGTTCTTAGGGTTCAGTATACCTCACCTACACTGTGGTTAGTGAGAAGTTCTCTCCAATGCACCATGAATCATTTCTATTGGGTTCCAACAACTTCCTTAAGAAAACAAGAGAAAGAGCAGCAGAAGCAGCACCATGATCACACCTTTCCTTTCCTTACCCAATTCATGTCTTTCAGAAATGCATGTGCAAGAAGCTATAACATAGGCATGTGGGCTATAGCTCTCAGGACCAAAAACTGTGCTCTCTCCAACTGCACATGTCCCTCAGTCCTGGAATGCAGAGAATATTAAGAGAGTACACAGACCACAAGTGCAAATAGTACTCAGCATATCTATGTTTTTGCCACTTTTGAATAAGAAACAAGTTGGAACATCAGAATATCTCTCACTGAGGAACACCTGGCGACTACATTTCTGAAGCTGGCATAAAGCCCAGGGCTCTATATCTGAAATGGCTTTTCTTCTGGGACCCAATATCAGACCCAGACAGTTGCAGTGCCAGGAGAAAATAGGCCAAGGGAGCACCAAAGCAGATTCCATCTGTCAGTTCTGCTGTCCCTGCTAGGTAACAATACTGTACTGTATATTTAGATATCTGTCAGGAGGTTATATTTCAGCTTGTAGTGCTACCATCATAAAATAAGATAAAAATTATTATAAACCAACTTTACTCTTTAAAAAGGAAAAACAAAACAAAACAACATGGAGGTAAAGTTGCCCAAAACGGAGCATTTTAATCCCAGGATCAGGCATAAGATTAAATGAACATTTTTAGAAACACAACCAACGGAGGTCCTTTATGCTACTTTGGATCACAATTCATGTATGTCCACTAGACTCACATGACTGACTAAGGCATGAAACTGTGGATCTGAAGATACCTTTACCTCCTCCCAAAAGTAACTTAGAATCACAGAGCTACAGAATGTTAGAGATGTAAGAGACTTCGAGACCACCTGTCTTCCAAGCTTCATTTCACATGTCTATAAAATAAGCAATCATACCCACGATCTTGACAGTAGTAATGGAACTATTCTCTTACACTTCAATAGTCACTTTAAAGTATATTTTAGATAATGCCTCATTTATTTCAAGCTTATACTCTACAGGATTGAACTTTATAATCTTAAATTACATTCTTAAAGGATTTTCTTGTAAAATATAATTTTTGTCTTTGCTTTTGCTATCAGTGGTTATTAATAATTTCTTATCCTTACTAATTTATTTTAATAAAGCCAGTTACAGATAACATGCTTTCCATTACCTTTAATTCATTAGTAATAAAGGCCAACACAGCAACGAATGGTAAAGGTAGTTTAGATTTTATGTGCATATTACATCCAACTGAACTGTGTTTGGCAATGGCTATTTTCCAGGGAACAGAAGTGATTAAACTTACAAAACAGATTCTCACTCTGAAAAACACAAAAGAGTAAAAAGAAATCTTGAAAAGTACGTATTAAATAAACTCATCTTGTAAACCAAGGGCTCAGAAAAGTACTAACCTTAAAATTTTTCTTAAGAGGGGAAAAAGAAGACTCCTGTTTTCCTACTGTGATCTAAAGATACATTCTCTTTAAGCCAAAAGAATTAGAGTAAAAGTTTTATACTTCCTAGAAAACTTGTTTGATCTGTGGATTTAATCCTATATGATAAAAATGTTCCACGTATGAAATATAGAGTATAAATCCTTAGCTGTACTGAAAATGCTTTGGCATGCAGATGTTTTTTCCATTTTTAATGAAAACCAGATTTATTTATAAGTTACTTTAATTTCATTCTCGAATGGAATGGAGCAACAGTATCATATGGTCTGAATTAGGATCTTACTCACATCCCATATCAATTATGTAACTCAAATGCAAGACAACTTAATTGTGTCAATCATATTCCCCTGACAAGATCATTAAATGTTAACATACAGCTTCCAACTTTTAACAGCCACAGATTTAAAAATATAAGTTTATTCTATGAAAAATATACATGCATCATTAAAATCTAATATAAGCATTATACCTTATCTCTAATGATAATTTTTGAGATTAGAATATAATGAATATAATTTCTTTTTGAAAAATCATCATAAAAGCTTATATTTCACAAAGATATATTGAACACATTGATAATCCAGAAAATAAGGATAAAATAGATTTTAATTGGAATTACAGTACATCAAATCCTAAAATAAAAGTACATCAATATCATGTTGATGTCACAGAAGAAACAATACTACCTTTGTAACTATATTTAGAAATAAGCTGCTCTAAAATAGTAAAGTTACTTATCACAACAGTTTTCTCTTAATTACTGTGCAACATTAAGCTTTAAAGATGTTTTAGTTGTTTTCTAATTAATATAGTCACTTATGAAACTGTTTCAAAACTGAAATCCAAAATAAGTGAATAAAACATTCAAAAGTGTGAAAATGTTAAAAAGAAAGATTTACAATTTTAAAACAGAAATGATGCAAATTGGCCAGTGTTTTGAAGTATGAAGCTTTTGAAATCTATTTTTGATGCATAAAAACAGTATAATCCATTTTCTACTAATATGAATGAGATAGTAAACCTTAAAAAAAAAACAGAAAAAAACCCCAACAATATGAATGGAAACTTAAAATGAAATTACAGTAAAAAGATCACTTTTAGAGAGAGAACACTTATAAATTTCAATGTCAGTTCTGTCACATATTACTTTATTTCTAAAAATGCACATGTATTTATATCCTTCCTTTTTCCACAAAGATATGACAGTGGAAAAAATGTATAAGTAAAAGTCACAGAAGTGAGGATCAAAAGAACAGAAAACACACATGACAACTATTAGGATTAACAGAGGTTTTGCAATACATTCATATTCAATTCTGGGCTTCCTGGCAGTCTGAGCAAAAGAAGAAAGACCACCCTTAATGTCATTATCATTGGAATTTCTTAATTACCCACATTAACACTGAGCTATAATCTCATAGTGTGTTATAAGCATGTGTATGTATAATAACCTATTTGATCATCTCAATAATTTTGTTAAGAAAGCAATACTGGTATCCCTGTTTTGCCAGGTAAAGAAATCAAAGGCTCAAAGTTAACTAACATAGGTAATAAAGAGATAACTTATTGATAGTATGAAACCAACAGAACATGTTTCCTCATTCTCTTAATTAAGTATTCCTTATTCCACCTCATACTGTCTTGAGTTTTTAGACCTGCATTAGAAATTCTCACATAGAATTGGAGTAATAGAACTTATTTTCAATATTCTTCCAGCAAATGTGAAAGTAAATTTTATATAGCTATTTCTTATAGCAATCATTTATGAAACTACGAGCATAAAATAAAAATGTAACTAGATAAAGTTGAAGATAAATAAAGATAGTTAAGAGCATCAAATACGATAATAAATGTGGAAACCTCATGACTAAAAAGTACTATAAAAAGATACAACTTCTGATGATGAGAAATCATTAAGGATCTCTGCTTCCTTTTTTCAACCACATTTTCTGGATGATTCCTGTTCAGATCTAAAGTAATCATACTATTCTTAAAAATGTGTATCTGTCTTTGTCTAAATGGAATTCTTCCATGGAAGCCAAAGTGTTAAAAACAAAATTTTGAAAACTTTCCCTATAACCCAGCACAAGTTCAGTTATTGGGGCAAAATAATATATTTACATCTAAAAGTCTGATAGACTTTGTGTTGTGGTTTGAAAACTACATGAAATAACCTGACAACTAAAAAGATGTATCACCTTTTAAAAATCATTTTTCTAAAAAATTCCACAAAGAACAGAACTTGGGATTTTTTTTTTCCATGAAAAGACGTATGTTAATATAGTCTGTAGGATCCCAGAATTTATTTATTTATTTATTTATTTATTTATTTATTTATGGTACCAGGGATTGAACTCATGACCTCACGTTTGGTAAGCAGGCACTTAGGCTGCTGAGCTAAACCCCTGGCTCCCAGAATTGTTTTTTAAAAAGGAGAAAGTATACTTGATTTGGAATTGTTCATAATCGTGTTACTAAATAGGAAATGAAACAATTAAGTCTGCGTAAGGCATTTTTTATTGTGCTGTACAATATAACCTCCCACAGGTGTGGTTGTAACTGCCACATTCTTTGTCACTATGACTTGATGAGAAGTGACAGCAGACTTATTTATTCTCCTCTTTTGTTTAAGTACCCGAGGTACATTCATGCTGTTCCGGCCCCACTCCACTCTTGCAGGTCCTGGGCAGTCTCCTCGCTCTTCCACAGTTCCGACTTGTTCACACAGCCCTAGCACAGAGCTCTGAACACAGTGGGTAGTGAACAACCTCTGCAGACTGTTTTTTCTCTACTTTGCTCCTCCCCATCTAATTTATAAACATCATAAGGAAAAGGATCACATTTATTTTACTTGCCAGTAGAATTTAACAAATCTTTATTGAGTTAATAAATGGATATGATGTGAAATATTTTTTCTTACCCACTGTAGTCTCCAGTTAAAAATTCTGAAATAGCAGCAGGAAGCTCTGTTTTAATAATTAAAAGGTAAGATGACATAGCTGCAAAAAGAATAACAGTTCCTGTTAGAATTCTATAATTTTCAATCATTTATCAAATAGTAATCTGTTGGGCATAGTAACTGATATCTTTAATTCCAGCTATTCAAGAAGCTGAGGCAGGAGGATCACAAGTTTGAGATTAGTTTGAATAATGGAGAACCTGTCTTAAAACAAAATTTTAAAAGTGGGTGGGACTACAGCTCAGTGCTCCCTGGGTTCAATCAGCAGTTTGTGTGTGCATGTGGGTTGCAGAAGGGGAATGTGGGCTAGAAGTAATCTACCCAGGGACACAGATGCTCATAGTGCTACAGCAACATACGGAAGACTAATTCATCATGTAGTGTCCCAAAGATATATATACACCAGGAATGGAGATAAGCAACTTTGTAGAGAAGAATAGTGGGTACATTGTGTGTTCAAGTCCAAAACAACTATTTATTTATTTATATTTAGGTAACAGGGATCGAACTCATGACCTCACACTTGCCAGGCAGGTGCTTATGTTACTGAGCATAATCCCTGGCCCCAAAGCAAACAATTTAAAAAAGACAAAGGGTCTTGGCTGTAGACCCATTTACAAATAAATTCGTTTTGAAGTTTTACAAAAGTTCTTACATGTTATTTCTCCTCACAAGGCAACACTGACATTATATTATGCAATCATTATATTATGCAATCAGACCCATTGCACAATGAAGCTAGCATTATTCTCACATTTTATCTGATAATCTAAGAAACAACCCAGATTTTATAGCACTTTAAAAATGACTCAATATTTCTGATGTAGCTATAAAAACATAAACTCCATAAACTTTCCATCATTAGTATGGACAGGAGTAGAATTTATATGCAAATACTTGAGTTTAAGCTTAAATACTCTATGCATGATTTAGAGTAAGAACCTCAGTTTAACAGAGCAAGAATCTCTCCTCCAAAGATTAAGTATATATTTTTAAAAAGAGTCAACAAGGAAATGTCCATGAAGAATAAAGAGTATGCTCTGTGTGCACATTCATTTTATTACTTATTTATATTTCTGGAAACAGTTCGCTTTCTCCTCAGACCTATAAAACTAAGAACACAAGTGAATGCCAAGTTGGAATGATACAAAACTGGGGAAAAATTGATAAAAAGGCTCAATAGTTTAAGAAGAATGTGTATTTCTCCATGAACAAATTAAAAAGTAGTTGAACTTTACAATTGCTGTGTAATTATACATGACTGCTACAATGTGACACTTTAACTCTGAATAAAAAGATGAACATACATTAGTTTATGTATAAATCTGTATGATGATAGACTGTCACACAAACATGCACATACTGTATATATACCCTTGAATTTTTTTAGTAAAATACCATGTGTCTATGGCAAAGTAAAATTTAGCTCAGCTAAAAATTACTTCTCTTAATGAAAATATACACATGTATTTTTTCAGTTCATGACTATTTTTCCTCAGAAGAAATATAGCTGTTGACTAAAAATCCATGGACACTTTTCTGCACAGTATTTTAGTTATGGGTTGTGAAAATGGGTTGCAATTGGTTGTGAAAATGTGTTCTATATTGTCCATATTCTCATAGGATAATATGTCATCAGTTTGGCATAGAAGAGAAGGAAGGGTTACATGAACCTCCATGCAGGACTTGAGTCTTACAATATTTTATCTATTCCAAAGAACAACACACATATGGTGCAGCAATGAAAACCATGAAGTGAATTTTCTGAAACTGGCCTAGAACTCCTGAAACGTATCTTTGAGAGAAGGAGGAAAAAGATAAAAAAAAAAAATAAAAAAAAAAGAAAAGTACCTTCAAATCAGGGAATGCAGACTTCCAACACAATGTCATTTATAATCTGTCCATTAGTCTTTCTTGTCTGAATTAATCCAACATTGTGTGCATTCCTAAAGTTTCAGACATTCATCTCTTTCAGTAATTTTCTATTATTTCTTTTGGACTTTTCATTGTAAAAAGCTTCAGTGAATATGAGATCATATTTCTTTCTAATACCCAATCTTCCCTTCTTTCCAGAATTCCTAATAGCCCTTGGCTAGTCATTTGATCACTTTATCCTCTGTTGTAGCCTTCATTCTTTGGGTTTCAAATGGGAGTCCTATTTCATTAGAGTCTAGTCTGAAGAATCACGCATATTTTAAGAAATATGAACTCGCCAAACATACGATTCTCTCTCAAAAAAAGACCTCAACATACAAGATATGAACATAATAAAACATGCAAAATACTGCTTTGTAACTGAATGTTGGTGTATGTGTTAAAACCACAGAGCTTACCATTGAGGAAAAACTCCACTAACTAAGCCAGTAAAACAAAGAAAGACACCATCCTACTCACTGCTGAAATTATTTTTCTTCACCACAAATAAACTTTTCATGCAAAGACTACCACTTCAGCATAGCATATTATATATAATACAGAGAAGAGGCAAAAAAAATTTACCAAAAATATGATAGGTTAGGAAATACATCTTTCATTTACATAAAAATACAGTTCACTCAATAAAATAAACTAGAAAACTTTCAAAGATAGCATATCAACGGGAGAGCTCATATATTCATTGTTTTTCACTAAAAGGTTCACTATATCCAATAGCTGGCTGTTTGCCACACCTTTTGTCTCCTGTCTTCTATTAATGGCATAAGGAAATGTTTAAAGAATCATCTTGGAGACAGGTCATAAGCAAGAATTTGTAAATGATTTTTGCTGACATCAACATATAGCATAGACTCTGAACACAAGACACATTGTACTCTAAATTAATAGCTATAACAGGGTCATCCATAAGACCACGCTTACAGTTAAGTAGCTCTGCTCTTATCATGAAAGCTTGTATTACTGCTAACAGGTATACTTTGATGACAGTTATTAGTCATTACAAATTATTTAGTTTCACCACATCAATTAAATAGGTATTCTTTTTCTTTTTCATTTTAAACATAACTAGTAAACTTATTTCCCAGGCACTGTCTTGGGAATGAAATTGAAACAAAAAATCTGTCAATCTAGCCAAAATGCAGAAATTGAAAGCATTCTTTAAAACATGTGGAGGAGCAACATGTTTTATATTAACAAAGGACTGAAATAGAGTAAAATCTGATTAGGCAACAACAAGTATAAGGTAGTAATACTGGTTGACTTAAATCAGAGGATTAAACTGAGAGAGGCTGACCAGAGATGTTAGGGAAAAGGGAAAGGGCTCATACAAGACCATGAAAATAGCTGGCGCCTTTGGATTTGGGTGCTGTCATATGCTTGGTAGTATTGTAAGGGAGAAGGTAATTACTTCTTCACTTATTTTTCACCCACACCTGAGAGGGAGATGTTATTTATCTCAGAGATGAAGAAATGGAAGCACAAAGAGGTAACTGGCCTAAACTAGTCATGGCGCAAACAGCCAGCGTGGCTTAAGAAACTCACTCTGTTAAGGAGCAGGGTAGGTGCACAAACGCAGCAAGGAAGTGAAGAAGCAATAGCCCAAAGCAAAGAAAAACAGGAAAGCTCTATCAGAAGAGCCACTATCCAGAGTTATTCTTTAGTATCTTTTCTTCATCATTTAAGCAAAAAAACTGCGTCTGATTGGTTCAAACAAAATAAAGAATCTGTAACTAAAACATTAATGAAACGTTAGCCAAAGACTGTAAGGACAATGTAATTTTCCTTACACCTTGGGATGTATTTTAATGCATTCCACTTCCACTTTGAGGCTAGACTGATGAAATGATTAGTTCAAAACTCACCGAGTTTCAAGGATATGACTTCACTGCATCTACGACCATGTTCTGGCTGCATTTACAATGATTATAATTCTGAAAACAAATTTTCTACTTTCACATATTTGAGACTTCATTAATGAAGTACACTGAAATCTAAAGATTAAACAAAATTCAACCCCTCTGCTCCAGTCTGCACTTAGGCACTTTGAAAATGTCTCTCAATTTGCCACTAGTTAAGTGTACAACCTTAAAAAACAAAAGACTTAATTGAGTTTGGGCTGAAGAAATCATTAGTTCACAAAAATAATTATCCATTTTGTTGAACACTTAAAATACATCTATGAAGATAGGATTGCTTGCAGCTATTTTTAAAGCAGAATTAGGTTTTTAGCACATGGGGGAAGTTCAGCAACTTCTTAAAGGATTAGTCAGTCAGACTTCAACAAACAGATGTACTATGGGAGGAAATCGTAAGTTTGTCTTTCCATTTATAAGATTCAATTTTATTTTAATCTTGTTTTAGTCATGGATAATAACTGGTTTATTCAACTTGTCTTATTAACCTTGTGTTTCCACTAAATGTCGAAATGCCACTGAAATTCTATCCTTAATTAAATTGTATGTAGTCTCCTTAAAAAAAATTCTGAAAAAATGTCATTTCACCAATTTGTGCACAAATGGAAATCAAACTATACAGTGGAAAATGTTCCCCCAAAACACAAAAAAGTCTTTCCCATTTATTAAGCCCTTCAATTCAAATACAAAGTGACCGGAATGTATCTACTGTTCTGAAAATCTTATAGTTAAAACATGAATAGAAATCATTACTAAGAAATATGCCATTTTGGAAACCTGTTTAAAATGACATGTTATTAGTAGATTTTGTCAACAGAAGTACTTGTGAAAAATATTCTCCATAGATTTCCTGTACTTCTAAGGCAGTGTTTTCTAGAATTTCAGGACAAGACTGCTCAGGCTCTTTTTAAAAAAGCTGTCCTTTGGTTAGATGAACAGACCAGCAGATGGCGACCAAACAGCGCTGGCAGTTCCAGTTCCCAAGGGACAACACAAAGCCACTCAGCACTTCACCCCACCCCCACTCCAAAGCACAGAACCGAGGTAAGATTTGCTGCGTTTCTTTTGAAGCTTAGATTCCTACACTGAATTATTCATCAAGGCTGGCAGGGTAGACTGTGGATTTTGTGCCAGACTGGAAAAATCCAAGTCACTCTAGCAATTTCAGGAGGTAAAGACCACTGATGTTTAGGGGTTTTTTTTCACAGTGTTTAGCAATGATACATTTTAATCTCCCTTAAGGAACTGGAGGTTTAAAAACTAGGGAGCAAGACTGCTATCTGTAGTGACTCTTCTTCATACTTCATAATAATGGGCCAGGGGCTTAGCTCAGCGGTTTAAGTGCCTGCTTGGCAAACGCAAGGTCGTGAGTTCAATTCCTGGTAACAAAAACCAAACAAAAACAAAATAAGAACTTAATATACACTCAGGAGCCACTCACCTTTTCATGCTTTGAGTTGAGCAAGACAAGAAATAACAACTAACTTCACTTTTATCGTGTACTTGTAAGAGTTAACAGGACTTCCTCCAGCTTAAGCAAGAAAATGAGGTGGAGTTTACTGTTTGATTTCTCGTGACATCCTAGCTGGTGAACGGTATATCTCAGGAGTTCAACTGAAGGTGGAACTAGTAACTTACCTTAGTTGTCAGGAAAAGTCACATAATGTTAACAGAGTGACGTGGAAATCGCCTATACTGTTGTATTTCCTTTTACTAGTTATTTCACCAAATTCAAATTCTTTAAGCCAGAATTCTCTTGTCTGTAACAGCATGAAATATTAAAACTTCCAGAAGCTACCTTTCTGACTGTTCAGTAACAACGGTTCTCAGTAAACGCTGCTATAGCTCCTGAAGAAACGGACAGCAGAAGGCTAGCTCTACAAACGGCCTTTTTCAGATCCCCAGTTCAACACTGCTAGGAGAGACGAGGAATCGGTGATATTTTACTACGGCTTTCTTTTCTCCAAAGGCAAAGATTTCCATAACCTTAAAATGATAATCCTAAATTTAGAGTTCTACTTTTTTTCCATTATAGAATTTAAATTATTTAAAGATACAATTTTTCAATTTGTTAGCTCACACTAGTGCCTTAGGGCACTAATATTTTTGTGCCTGGTTGACCTTGGGCAGGGGTATCTGTCTTAAGTTCAGATAGCAGGTTCTTTCTGAAAGAAACCTTGTGCTATGTGTCTTCTGATCAGACAACTTTCCTTTTCTTCCCAAAGGGTGTTAAAATAGTTTGCTAGCTTTTTCTCTCTTTCTCATTCCTTTTCTTCCTATACCAAATATTAATCAATGCCTACTAGGGACATAGATAAATAAAAAAATTACTTTTACATGTAAAATATCAAGATGTGGGGAATAAACTGGTTTTTCACTAAAAGGCCCATGTAACAAATACTGATCAAAAGCAACTTATGGTCATTGTTTTCAAAAGCCTGCTTCTTCCATAGATTTGTCAGTAGCATAGTATCCCAAAAAGCCGGAGAAATTTTTTTGTGTTACAAAGAATAAAAGTAGAAGCATTAACCTAAGGCATGATTACCTAACACAAATACAAACCTCCCCTCATAGACCTTTCCTATATTAAAATATCAATGTGCTTCTCAAAGTGAAAAATTAAGAAAGGACCCTAAGCGCTCTGTTTCCCACCTTCAATAATTTAACAAAGAGCCAAGACAGTAGGTGAAGGATTTCCTGAAGACACATACTGCCCAACAGCAGCGACTGGCATGGAGACCTTAAGGTATCTGATATTCAACCCAGTATTCTGCCCCTAAGAGTAACCTTCAAACTCTATTATAATTTATGTACATCTGGCTAAAAAAGGAAAACTCTGGAAACATGTTTGCAGTTATTACTCAGTGGGTTCTAAATAACCAATATAAAGAAAATCATGAGGACATTATTGTAATGACTAAATGTGCATCACTGGTTTTTTGTTTTGCTTTGTTTGGTACTGGGGATCGAACTTGCGACCTCACACTTACCAGGCAAGCACTTGAGCCCCTGAGCTAAATCCCTGGCCCCTAGTGTTTTTGTTTTTGTTTTTTTAAGGGACATTAAAAACTGCTGTTACTGCTTTTAAATCAATGTTTTGAAAGTTCTAACATAAGCAAACCAACAAACTTACAAAGAGTTCAGAGAATTGGTGATTGAGATACCAACAAATCCAAGTTCCAAAACATTCTGACGATTAACCCACAAGTTCTATGTGAACATTTTCAGGGGTATGGAGTACTTTCAGAGGAGTATAGACAAACCCCACTAGGTAGCTGCTGTGGTTTGACTGTGTCTCCCAAAGTTAATGTGTCAGAAATATAAACCCCAATGCAGCGGTGTTAGGAGGTGGTCTGTGGGAGTGTTTAGGGCATGAAGGCTCCACCTTCAAGAGTGGATTTATGCCCATCAAAAAAGAGCTAGAGCTCAGAGTTTGGTCCTGCTCTGTTTCACCAAGTTATACCTTCCACTGTGTTATACAGCCCAGTAAGAACATCCTCATCAGACATCTCTTTATTTTACACTTCTTAGCCATGAAGCCAAATAAGTTTGTTCATTACAAATGACCTCAGTTTGTGGAAGGACCAAACTAAGACAGTATTCTAATAAGAAACCCAAGCCAATTTCTCTGCAGCCCCCTACCCTTTAAAATCAGTTCTCTTTTCTGGGAAAACCGAATTAATCTAGTCACTTTTTTTGTTTCATGATCAGCCTTTCAAACACTTGAAGCTTAGTGATGGATCTAGCATTCTCTTTTTTGAAAACTGATTCAGAAAATTTAAAGAGTACTTGGACACAGCTCACGCACAAAGTATTTTAGCTCCAATCAATTCAACAAAGGTTTATAAAGTCCTAGGTATTGTCTTAGATCCTGAGTACAAAGAGAAATGAGACATAATCTTTGCCCCGAAGGAGCTTACAATAAAATGAGAAAGACAAGATACAGAGATAACGTCAATCTATTAACAGCCAAATGCTAACCAAGAGTCGTGTCCAAACAAGATTAGAGAACAAGGAAAGGATCAAGAGGAAATACATACACAGACACTATGAACAGGGAGCACAGTGTGCTAAGGTCACAAATTTGGATTCAAATTCTTGAACTGTAAATTTTATATAAAGTAATACTTAAAGGTAAACAAAATGTGATGACTTGTACCATCTATATAGACAGGATAATTAGAAACTGAAATAAAAATATACATTTATATTCAGAAACTTTATGAGTATGCAGTCAAACAATACATATTTGCTAAATAAGACAAATTATTCTAAAGCATACTTTAGAATCAATGGCACTATAAAAATTCCTAAAGGAAGAGAGTGCATGCTGGAAGAAAATGATTTAGTATGACACCAAAGAAAGCATTCTTCTCAGGCAACAATGCATGTTTTTCAGAAAAACTCAATCAAAACATGAATATTCAAGATTCCAAAAGAAAGGCAAACACAATTCATTGATGGGATGTTAGAAGTTTTTTTTCTTTAACCAAGAAGTTTATTAAAGATAGAATTTGGCCAAACAATACTTAATGAGAACTAGCAGAGCGTTCTTAAATTGAACTTTATTAAAACTGTCATCTTTTAAATGATTTTAAACTGTCACATGTAATTAAGTCAAAGAGATTAAAACTTTCTTTGACTGTACAATATTGTAGAGGGTCCAAGCAGCATTTCAATCTTCTATCTGCATTTCCTCTTTAATAACATTTGTTTAGTGCTCCAGTCAACAACAGAAGAAAGTTAAGCCTGTTCAGCTTCGTGCACCTTGTCACAACATATATACACACGATTCCCACATCTTAGATTTAGGTGTTGAACAGATTTAGTCAATTCTCTTAATTAACCAAAAAAAAAATTTTTTTTTGTTTTGGTACCAGAACTTGAACCCAGGGCCTTGTGCTTGCCAGGCAGGCGCTGTGCCACTAAGCTACATCCCCAGCCCCAAAGATTGTTTTTTTTTTTGTACTGGGGATTGAACTCATGGCCTCACATTTGCCAAGCAGGCACTTACACTGCTGAGCTAAACCGCCGGCCCAATTAACTGTAATTTTTATTTCTAAACAGTTCTCAAACATTTGTGGATCATTTTTAATAGAAATTAGATAAAGGATAATATCAGAATGCCTATTTGCCTCAGACTTTTTTAAAAGCCACTTTGTCTTTTAATCTTTTTTTTTTTTTTTCTTTTTGGTAGTACTGATGATTGAATGCTCTCAGCAAGAGCTCTACCACAAAGCTACCTATGTCCCAGCCCAGCCTCCACCTGGTCATTTTTAGTTTCTTAGTTAGCAGGGGACACAGTTAGTCCATACCTCATTGCTCATTCCCTCTGATGTAGTATCTGCCAGAGGATGGGGCAATTAAAAGGACAACAGTAGAGGAAATATTTCAGAATCAACTGGAGAGTTTTCCCAAACTGTACCCCACCACCATCACAATCACAAAAAGCCAAAACTTTAAAGGTGTGTTGCAGACTGAGTAACAAGACTGCAATCAAGGTTTAACTAGAAATGAATTTAGAAACATCAAGCACTGCTAAAAAGTTTTCAAGAAAGACTAATGAGGCCAACACACAGGGTCTAAAATTCTGTGTCTACAGAGATTCACAATTCAGTTTCCCAGCTAGACCTGCAGTATGTGAAGAAACCAAAGACAATTTTTTCTGTCTTGTTTTGTTTTTGAGAAAAGATCTTATTATATAGTTCATGCTGGTTTTGAACTCACTATATACCTCAGGCTGGCCTCAAACTTGTGACAATCCTCCTGCTTCAGCCTCCCAAGTACTGGCACTGTAGGTACACCAAGCTCAAAGATATTTATTTGCATCACATCTATCCTAAGCAATGCAGTTTCAATGACATACCTCCAATATTCTGAATTATTATGGTGCCTGCCACCACCACCTATAAAAGAACAAATGTAGTCAGAAAGTAAAAGGGAATATAATATAAAAGGTATTTTATTAACATTCAATAATAACACTATAAAACAGATGCCCAAACAGGAAGTGAAGAAATTATTTTCTTCATTTTGCCAGCTATTTGTAATACATAAAAAGACTAAACATCATGTAAAATGTCTTTGATAATTCCAGTTACTCTAGATAAAAGTTTTGAAAATGTTCTTGGGAGTCATATTTGAACAATTAAAACTATTCAAAGTTAGTGTAATCAATGATTATCAAAGCACAAAAACTTGAAAATCAATTGGGGAGCCTCATAGTCCCTTTTTTCCTGGTTTTACCATACTTCAGTAGTAGGTAGAGCACAATAGTTTATGGTATGCATTGCCAATGCTGCACTGCCTAAAAGGAAATGATACAGTCTTGGGTGTGTCGCCTTGGCCTGCACCTAGCCTTTGAGCCTGGAGAGAAGAAAACAGGAAAACTGCAACCCAGCTGTGGAGGTGGGAAGTAAACAAATAACAACTCTTTATTCAGAGTATATTGTGTAGTGTTCTCGCCTGTTATCAATGGTATACATGTTAAAATTATAATGTAACTACTCTAGAATCTAAGGAAAAGGAGGCTCAAAAATCCACTCATTCATTCATTGGTACTGGGGTTTGAAGCCAAGCCTTTGCACTGAGCAATATGCTCCCCCACCCACCAGCTTCTGAGACTGGGTCTTGCTAAACTGCTAAGTTGCCCAGGATGGACTCAAACTTGTAAACCTCGTGTCTGAGCTTTCCAGAGTGCTGGGATTACAGGGATGCCTCACCAAACCCAGCTTACACTCTCCGTTTTAGACCACTGCTGCACAAGGTGCAGGAAATACTAGTGTTAAATGACGATGATGGCAGTGATGAACCCAGATTTATGATTATCGATCATATTAAATACAGTTTTCTTATATAACAACATTTTCTTCTTGCTTGTTCAAGTTTTAGGTTATCTGGATTTAAGTCACAAGGCTACCTAGTTCATTAGGCATTCCTTTTGTACATTAAAAGCAAAGTTAATTGGAATGTATGTATAGGTTTTTCTTCCCATTATATAGTTATATCTTTTTCCTCTAAGATTCACTCTGTAGAAATTAGTGGTCTACAGTATGGTACCCTTTTAGATTAAAAATTTAAAAATGTGAGCTAATGTACATATTAATTAGCTCAATTAAGCCACTACACAATGTACACATTTCAAAATGACATGCTAGACATAATATATGAACAATTCTGTCAATTAAAAAGCAATAAAAATACAAAAGCATTTACAAACAAAAAAAACTTTTTTGAACTAAAAAAAAAGTACGGTAACTCTTTCAAAAAGAAAAAGTATTATAACACCAACAACAAAGTGTTTATTCCTGTTAACCTGTGGAAAAACACAATGTTTTCCCCCAGCACTGGAATTAGTTGGAATACCAATAAAAAATAAATGTTGATATAGTTGCTATTTTTTTTTAAATTTTAGGTAGGAAAAGCAGCAGTTTTAGAGCTTTGAGTTCTTGGATGTGGAATGGCCTTACATAATTATAGATAAATAGGCCCTTTAACTGATTAGATCCTTAATTTTCCTACCCATCAGTGATGGAGACCTGGACAGTCTTTTTAGCACTGTTAACTCTTGAGTAACACAACCTTTGAATTAGTGCTTTTGAAAAAGGCCTTCTATAATTTCACTTCTATAGTTTCCTTCTGCCTTTATAAGGATTTATTGGGAAAATACAATATTAATAAGAACACTTAACACAAGCCACTGTTACTATCTTAAAATTCTTCAAATCATGTCTTCCTTCATTAGGATGAGATGTATTAAAAGATTTCGGTACTGAATTAAGTTTATTGATGAGAAGAGTACATAGATTTTTTTCTCTTTCTTTCCTTGCTCCCATCGTTTTTTCTTGCTTTCATTTCCTTCTATAATCCTAAGGTTTTTCTCTTATATGTATTAGTCTCCTTTAACCTGAAACAGAAGAAAAAATGCCTTTTTGAGTTTTGGACACAATAAGAAGAAAATAAAATTACCTTTCCAGGGAATCCAAATGCAAAGAGTCCAAGATCTTCATAAGATGTCACAGCTGTTAAGAAAAATGATAATTTTCACTTTTATACATAGCTATTTGTGTCCCAGTCTTAAGGGGAAGAAAATTATCCCAGTATTACAAACTAAGTACAGTGTAAGTATTAGGATTCAGGCCAATGAGGACTAGACACAGTATGAGAAAAAAAAAAAACCTTCCCAATAACCTTATGCAAGGCAATATTAAGAACGAAATAATTAGAAAGAATGTTGAACTTCACTGGGTATCTTATATAAAGGTCTTTGCTAACTTTCTTCATTAAATCTTTCATTTTCGCCCTCAAATATAACATACAATGTAGGACTTTCACATGTATTTATAGAGTATGTCTTTACACAGTACTGATGCCCACCTCCTCCTCCCTCCCCAATCACCAGGGACTCCTCTTATTGTTTCTCAAAGCATCTCATGTTATGAAAGATTTTATCTCCCAAACTGCACATGTTAACAATTATTTTCCATTTACTAAGTAAAAGTTTGGGGTCAACAAGGACTTTTGGCCACCAACTAACTACTACCTACCTATTTGTCCTATCTCTATATCTATGTAAAATTAATCTGTGTAGGTTGATCATGGTGAAATTTGTGATTTCTCTTAAATATTCTGAAACAATGAAAACTGCTCAAACATTTTCACTATTAGTTTTGTGAATTTCTAATACTTCAGGTCCACCTGCATGATTGCTGCATTATGGTCAAGATAAACTTAACAGAGAAGGAAACGTTTAAAGGTTTATGGTGTATAAAGACAGAGTCTTCCTAGGACAGGCAGAGTTTAGCAGATCTAAGGCTGCCTAACCACCACCTCGGATGCATTCATTAACATGGGGCAATGACTTGAGAACATGCAATGTTCCCCATGCAGAGCTTGCTCACGCTCTGTCCAAAAGCAAGTCAGCACCAAAATAAGTTTCAATAACTGGATATGGAAATAGAGTTGGCATATGAAAGTTGTATCAGACTTTTGGAGACACTCACTTTTCCAGGTGTCTATGATGACAGTAACATGCTCACGATGGAAATCATATTTTAATCCTATCATTAGTAGGACATACATCTTCCTTTTTCATCATAAAAGGTTAGTAACTTAGTCTCATGTATAGATGTATAGTTATAAAAAAGACAGAAATTAAATAGCTCACAAAAGAACCACATGGTTTCTTTAGCCTATTTAACTTCATGCCTTAGAGGTTAAAAACATTTGTGTAATAACTGTAATTTGAATAGTGCCTATATCAAAGAGAGGCATTTTCATGATACCAAGACATGGAATGGCAGGATATACTACCTATTGGTCAAAAAACGGCCTTTTTTTTTTAATGGTCTTTTTCTTAAAGCTAATTTTAATGCACACTCTCAAGATACCATATGTGCTTTCTTTTTACTGTTGCTTACTAACAAAAAAACTCCTTTGTACTTTCGTAACCAAAGACCTCCAGGTATGTAAAAATAAGAAACCATATATGGTCTTTTTTTTGGTACTGGGGATTGAACTCACGACCTTACGTTTATCGGGCAAGCACTTGAACTGCTAAGCTAAATCCCCAGCCCACCGTATATGGTCTTATAAAGTTAGAAAAAAGTGGAAAACTGAAAAAAAATGATTTTAATAATTTAAAAATTTTAATCTATTATCAGAGTTGCTCAAAAGATTTGGAAACATTTTGGATCATACAACTAGTTTTTAAATGTATGCACTGATATAGTGCTAAACAAGTATGATTTTGATTGGAGCCTGGGATGCTATATATGATTGATTATGAGTAGGATCCTTTATGGTTAAATAGTGAAAGATTTAATTTTACAAGAGTAGATTTTGGATATATTTTTGAATATAAAATTTAAAAGTAGTTACAAAATTGAGAGCTGGGATTTTTGCCTCTCATATGAAATGCTAAAATTTTTCTTCAAATACATATATTGAAAAGTAAATGGCATCATGTAAATTAATAATTACTTTAATCAATAAATCAACCTCTTGCCCTTCACCCCCAGGAAGTCTCCCAGAAAGCAGCATCTCGGCCTGTCTCTTTGGGACCC
>PVJX010018706.1:0-35949 GCA_004027295.1 Dolichotis patagonum
TCCTGGAGGAGCTGTGGGAAAAAAAGAATTTCTCCACTGTTGGTGGGAGTGTAGACTGGTACAAGTGCTATGGAAATCAGTGTAGAGATTCTTTAAAAAACTAGGATTGGAGGTCTCATTTGATCCAGCTATCGCCCTTCTGGATATTTTCCTAGAATTGAAAACATCATACCACAGCAGTATATATGCACCCATATTGATAGCAGCACAATTTGTAATAGCTAAATCTTGGAAACAACCCAAATGCCCATCAGCCACAGAATGTATAAAAAGATGTGGCTTTTCAAAAATATTTTATTTTAGAGAGAGTAAGACCAAGCAAAATAAAACAGAATAAAGCCAATCAAAACAAGACAGTGTAAGTGACACAGGGTTTCAAAACAAGGTAATAGGAAATCAACAATGGTTACCATAATGTCTCTTGTTGTCTTCAAAATAGCTGTCCATAACTTCAGACACAGTAAAATCAAACAAAACAGAAACAGAATAGAACCAATAAAAACAAAACAGTGAATGCAATGCAGGACTTCAAAACAAGATATTAGCAAATCCAAAATGGCTATCATAATGTATCTTGTTATCTTCAAAATAGCTGCCCATGCCATCAGATACAACAATATCAAGCAAGATAAAACAGAATAAAATCCAACCTAACAAAACAATAAGAATGATACATAACCTCAAAACAAGATAATAGGGAATTAACAATGATCACCACCATCAGAAGGAGATCCCCCATGTATGCTATATTACGTATTTTATCCTCTGAATAGATGATCAGATTACCAGCTTTAAGCCTGCAAAGTGAGTGAAACATTAAACACTACAAGCATTAAGTTGTATTTTACCTCAGTAGCTATCATCGCAGCCTGTGTTTCTCTAGATCAGCTAGTTACTTACGCCAGAGGGAGAGAACATTGGCTCATCTTGCCTCTCTGCCCATTGGACAGAAAGGGTTAATGTCTGGCTCTCCCCCAGTCAGCCTGTGCATTGTGCTAACTCACAGGAAGCCTTAGCTTCTTGTTGACTTCTTGATCCCCTTCCCTGCAGTCTGCAAATGGTGCAGACTCACAGGAGAGGGCTGGCATCTGGCTGTCCACCAGTCAGCCTGTACATGGTGCCCAAGATGTGACATCTTTATACAATGGAATATTACTCAGCTATAAAGAAAGATAAACTCAAGGCTTTTATAGGTAAATGAATGCAATTTGAGACTATATTCATAAGTGAAATAAATGAGACTCACATTTGTGAACATTATATTGTCTTCCTAGTACATAGGGTCCAAAATATACAATAGATATTGTGAAAGTGAAAGGGGAAGAAACCTGCTCAAAAGGAAAGAACAGCTGGGATGAGGGAAAAAAGAAAAGAAAGAAGGGAAAAGAATCTCTCTCTCTCTCTCTCTATGTATATATGTATATATGTATATATGTATATATGTATATATGTATATATGTATATATGTATATATGTATATATATAATTGTACTACTAATCTCTATTTGTTCATCAGAAAGAATGGCTCATGCTTTTATTGTTTGATAATTTCTTCATGCCTAAATCATGTAATCTGAGCAACTACTTTGAAGATAACAACATGCAATGCATTAACAATTGTTAATCTATTATGTTGTTTTGGAATTCTGTACCATTTTTTAATTTTAAAATTAAAAGAAAAATCCTAGGAAAGAAGATAAGATAAAATGAGTATATCTCTACCGAACAGCCCACCTCACACTGAATTATAATACAGAAGCACAGTGTGATGTGGCAGTTTCCCAGGGTGCATAGGGCATTCAGGGACACTCAAGATGGTGATGAACTGGGCAGCCAGTGGTAACTCACAGCAGACCTTGATGCATATGCGATGTGGTAGCTGAAGGATTATGGGTTAAAACTTGAAATTATCAGCCCCTATCACTTTGTATTCCCCAGATGTCCTTGCTTACTGGAAAAGAAATTAGCAGTGGTGGCCTCCCAGGTCTTTGAGGTGATGGTCCTTCCATGTAGATGTTCAGTGGCAATTTGCAAGTGGCCAGGAGCTGGGTGTGACCTTTTTGTCTCCATAACCAGGAAGGAAATCAAGCAAGGTGGTGGGGGTTGATGTCAAAGGGTGACCTCCCTTGTGCAAGTCACTCTAATCTACACCTGAGGATGATTAGAAATATCCATTGTATTCTAGAAAGAAAAAAATTTACCCATTACTGGAAATGAATATCTCACCCAGGAATAAAATATCAACTCACATTTAACTTCTTCTTCTTTATTTGTTCTATTTTAGATTCAATATCTATAATATATGTTGTACCCATCTATCCATCTTTTACCCATTAGAAGGTTTTATATGGAGGGATAATTTGCTATAGTTGCACCAGGAATTCAACTCAGCTATATTTTCAGCTTGCTTATTTATTTATTTGTTTGCTTATTTATGATTAGTTTTACTGCAGTGCCAACCCGGGGGAACTCTACCACTGAGCTACATCATCAGACATTTAAATTCTTAAAAACCTTTATTGTGAGACAGGGTCTCACTGAATTGTCCAAACTGGCTTTGAACTTGCCACCCTTCTGCTTTAGCCTTCTGGGTAGCTTCGATTACACATATGCACCACCACCACATCTGGTTTAAAAGGTAATCTTGAGGCTTTGACTCCCCTGAGTAGATGAGGTAGTTAAAATAGGACATATGTAAACTCTTTTTCTTGTCCTCATTAAATTTTAATGTTATTTATATGAAGCAAGAAGCTTGTACATGAAGTGTGATTTAACTGAGAGAAAATCAATAAATCCTCTTATTGACATTTGATTGCAGGGCTATTTGTGGATTATTTCATTTTATTCACCAAATATTTATTTGACACCTACTTTGTTCTAGTCCTTGTGGTAGGCACTGGGAATAAACTGATAAGTGTCTTGTTGAGTGTTATAATGAGATTTCTTGAAAAGTATTGACTTGGTTTAGTCTGGAGAGAGAGAGAGAGAGAGAGAGAGAGAGAGAAAGCCGTACTGAAGGTACCCGCTGATGGCCAAGAGAAGGAAACACTGTAGTCAAACACACTATCTGGGACCAATAAGCATGTTGAGGTCATTGTCAAAGAAGCCAGAGCAAAAAGATCCAGACTGCTCTGAACTCTTCTCATTAAAATAAATATTTGCTCTCCACTCTCTATTATTGTATTCAATGTGCCAGGAAATTTGTAAAAATAAAAATACATTTGATAAACTATTAAAATGACAAGCTAGAAAATTCCCTATCTCTATCTTCCGCATTTTTCCTCACTACTTTATCTTCTGCAGGGACCAGGAGGTCCCAAAAATATGTCAATAGATGTCATAGAGAAAAAAGGAAAAGGAAGAGCCGAGTGCTCATCATTGTTCATTGGCATTAAAATATACGAGGTACTGTCATTCGCAGAAGGATCTTGTGTCGTTCCACAGTTTGGCACACAATTCAGCTATCCCCACCAGATGAGTTGCCTAAGAAGGGAATTCTTATCCTTGTGAATTGAAACGTTTCAGTGTTGCTTTGAGCAGAAGGGACACCAATCACATACTTTGCCCCTATTTCATGGCCTTTTTAATATGTCAGCCTGGCTAAGCTACTGCCTATGGTTACTCAATCAAACAAGAATTTAGGTGTTGCTGTGAGGGAATTTTGCAGATGTAATTCAAGTCTCCAATCAGCTGCCTTTAGGTAAGGAAGATCATACTGGGAACACGAGTGAGCTTGACTTGATTACATGGAAGGCCTTGAAAAGCAGGGCTAATGTTCCCTAAAGGAGAGAAGAAATCCTGCCCATAGAGGACAACTGCAGCCCAAGACTATGGAACCCAGCATTCCTGTGATTTTCTCTTTTTGATTGACTGTCCTCTGGGTGTATTGCTTGGTAAGTTCTTAAAATCATATAACAATCTGGTATATTCATTGACTTTGGCTACCGTAGCAAAGCACCACAAACTCGCTGGCTTAAAACAACAGAAATTTATTGTTTCTCAGTTCTTGAGGATACAGATCCTGATCAAGATGTCAGCAGGTTGGTTCTGGATGAGAACCAAGATGGAGACTCTGTTCCATGATTCTTCCTTAGTCCTGGAGGTTCACTGGCAATTGTTGATGCTCCTTGGTTTGTAGATACGTTACCCCCATTTCTGCCTTCATCTTCATGTTTCTGTTTTTCATAAGGACACAAGTCACCTTAGAGGGCCCATACTAATGACTTCATTTTAACTTTATTACTTTTATAAAGACCCTATTTCCAAATAAGGTCATATTTAGTGGTATTGAAAGACATTTTTGGTGAAGATACTTAACCTATCACACCTGCTTCTCTGACTGAACCCTGTATCCCATAGTCTATGTGTATCACTTAGCCACATCCTGTCCCCCAAACAACTTAGCAGGATTAATCCCTCCAGTTGGCACAGTCCATGCCTCCACAAAGATGGATTCATCTTCTGGCATGGAGATATTTAAATCTGGGTTGAAACATGATCTAATTAGTGAAGTGACTCATACAAAGAAGGTCAGGATTAGGACTATCAGGAAATGAATTATAGAGATATTGTTAGAATTCTGGAGCACTCAGTAAGTATCTTAATTGAGAAGTAGAGCATTTTAACTGTAACTTAGATTTCCCATCACCAGCTACTTAATATCTAATAAGAACAACTTTGGAAGCAGATCATGGGTGAACAAACTTGGCAGAAAGCTGAATAGTGCAATTGTCCAGTACCTGGGGACTGGGCAGGATATTTCATGTTCTGTTCCTTTGTTATGTTACTCACTTACTTATGATCAAGTGTATCTTAACTGATTTAAACTTTACTCTATTTTATTAAGCATGAAGTATTCCCCCATTTAATTGAAAGCAGAGCTTCAGATGATTTTTTTAAACTAAAGATTAGCCAAAATTTGAGCATGTAAACTGCTTCATTCATTGTGGATTCCAGGTATGTGGCTTAAACTACTGCTCACTGAGATTTATGTGTAGCCCCCAAGGCAATACCCTTAGTACCTTTATGGAGTATTTGGACATCCCACACTAAGATGGAGCAAGGAAACCAATGTTTTGCTTCATTTTCAGCTTTGCACTAAAGATGAATGTAAATTAATGTCCTTCATGTGGTCTATTAATGTCCCTTTTTGTTTGTGTGTTGTTTTTTGCTGGCTATCTAGCTGAATAACAATGGCTCCCAAATCTAGAGCTGAAGTGCCATTTAGCGTTCTCCAGGGTAAGAAGGCCACAATGTCCTTGCATAGAAAAGTCTGGTAAATAAGCTTCTATGGTAAATGAGAGTATTTAAAACATGAGTTACTCCGCTGTTTACAGTGAATATTAAGGAATCAAAACTATATTCCAAAAGGGGCCTTTTGGAAATGAAGTTATATACTGATTTATTGATGAAAAGATGCAATTCGCAGAAACCTAACCTGAATATTTCCTCGGAGCAGTGGTTCAGTGCCCCCTCGTTTAGGGTTCATGGAGCATATGATTACTTCAAATAATGAGCATCGACTGTGTCTATGTTGGGCTCTGACTAACTGCTGCCTTTTATTGCCCTTCATTAGGAGGATTAGACTTGGGAACTGAAGAGTTGATGCCTCTGTCTTCTTACCTGTTGCAGGAACAAAGGAAACGGTAGCCTGGAAGCCTCCAAAGGTCCTATCTTCATCTGACTGGAAGCTGACGAGCATGACACCGGAGGAGCTCATCACAGGACTGGGCACGGCGAAGCCACACAAGCGAGCTGAGTGAAGCCCCGGCAAGACGTCGTCAAGGGCCCGGCACACAGACGTGGCATTCAGTGGAAGGGGGAAAAAAGACCCTTTAGGCAATTGTTTGAAATATATTTTCTGATGAGTGTCACAATTTGTTTTCAAAATAGAAAGGCAGTTTTTTAAAAACATGTGTTTAGCCCCATCGACATTTGAGTCGTTTCATTTGCCAAACATTTCCACTGAAACGCCACTAAAAGATCTTCCCCTTCTGCTCCTGGCTGCTCGTGGGCCTTTCATATTTTCTGTGCAAATGGTTCTTTGAGTCTCCCTCTCTCTTCATGCCCCTCATATAGAAGAAGGAATGATAGTGAACCATAGGGAGGGACAGGGTTGGCACAGGAGAATGAAGGAAAAATGGCCTATATCCTTTTTATTTCCATCGCATGATTGTGCCCAATTCAAAGTGGAAGAAGCTGGAGTTCTGGGAAGAACAAACCTATTTCCTCTTTCCTTTCTACATCGCTGTGTACAGTCACGTAGTCAAAAGTGCAGTCTCTGTTTTCTTCTATTTCCAGACTCTGAAATGACAGCTAAGAAGATTCGAAGTTATATCCAGAGTGAACAATAGGAATGAAGAGCTTTTAATTAAACAAGAAATGTGGATTGTTCAACTTACTCTTGAGTAAGACCCTAAATGAGGTGGTTAATGCAATATTCATGAGTAAAGTTAAGTAATTCAGTAACAGATGCTGTATCACAGGTTCTCAAACATTCTGAAATATCAAAGCTGCCAAATATAGGCTGAATGTAAGGTTGGGGGAAATGTGCAAATATTTGAGCCCCTTAGCATCCCAAAGTGGCTGAAGAGCCGCTCTTTGGACACTATTATCTTTAGAAATAGCTAGGTTTTAGTTTATGCTAGCTTAGACACACAGCTAGTTGCATAGAGACACAGCTGCTTCTCTGGATAGCTTATGTTGTACACCATATTTCTGATATTCCAAGTCAAAGTTTATGCATATTGCTATAGTTTATAACAGCAATTTCCAAATCACTGTGTTGGGTGGGTCCTGCCGGATGATGCGGTCACGGCCGTGGTGTGAGTATCATTTCAGTGCTGTGCAGCATCTGTACCTGTTTATTCATGGTTCTGAATCATTCTTAGCTCCAGTGTTTCAGGAAATATCTTTTTTCCTTTCTTCGTCTTACAAACCCCTCTCTCTTGCTCTCTCTCTCTCCCTCCCTCTTTCCTTCCTTCCCTTCCACCCTCTCCCATCTCTCCTTATAAGCACTCTCACTGAATTACCCTCCCTCCACTGCTCATATCCAAATGTTTCCCTTTATTATAAACAACAAGTGTTCCCTTAATTCTGTTGAAAATTTTGCCTCGACTCTGGTTTTCAGAAACTTTTAGAAAGAGGACCCTTTTCTCCCACTCATCTGTAAAACTCATACGATCCTTTTTCTGTTCTTAACTTCCAGCTTTGTTTGATGTTTCAGATGCCCCAGTCCACATGCTCTCAGCTGTTCAACTGTCCAATCCAAGTGCTGTACCAGTTTTTGAGGGGTGAGAACTAAAGGGTTAACTTTCAATTTTGATTCTCTTTAGACTCTAACGTTATGCGGTAAACCCAAACAACTGGCCATGTGTTTTTGTTTTGTGTTGTGTTTTAAATTAAAAGCTCTATTTCACTCTACATAAGATTGTACCAATGTAGCCTCCTGCATCTCAGCTCCCTTTCCACCTCAGGTATGACTGTGTGCCATAAAGATGTTTTGGTCTACAAACAGACCAGCTATGCAACAGTAGTCCTATATGATTGCATCAAGTAGTGACACGGTAGCTGTCTTAGTTTGCACAATTTCACTCTGTGATGTTCACATAATGTAGAAGTAGCTTAATGATCACCAACTTCCCAAACAGATTCCTCTTATTAAGCAATGCATAGCTATATTAAAACTTTGAGGTTGCCTTTATCCTTTTCCCTCCTCCTTTTTTATGTTCCTTTATCTCCAGCACATACTCCCTTGCTTTCAATTATTATTTTAAGAGACTTACAAGTAAATGCTTTATCCCAACTTCAGCTTTACCTTTAACTATTTCATAATCTCCCTCAGCAGAATCTGCTAGAGTTCAATGAGCAAAGAAACAAACATGAGCAATAATCCTACTAATGCATGTGGAACACACCCTGTACCTGACATTCTACGGTCTCCATACTTTGGTCTTAGCTTCACCTTCCAATAATCTCTCCAACAGTGTCTTGTAGCTCTCTTAAGCCACTCATGCCCAACTATTTTCTACTCTTCTTTTCTTTGAAGGTTTAATGATTTTGCTGAATTGTCACTGACTTTTGTTATTTACTTAGTTGGGTGTTTTTAGCAGTTAAATTTATAAGGAAGACACACTTATTTCTAGAAGGGACTGGAGACTGATCAAAGTCACGAAGTGCAAAGGTTAAGGCAATATTTTTGGTTTGGTTTTGGTTTGTGCTTAAAACAAACCAGAGTGCAAGTGCCATCTACTGGTCAATGTCAGAAGATGCAATGTGGGTGAAACTTGATCAATTCATTATTCAAGCATTTATTGAGAGCTTGATTTATTGTGCATTGTGGACTGAGTGCTAAAAATATACCCATAAACAAATCAGATAAAATATGTTGTCCATATTGTGCTTATATGAGTTATTCTGTGGATATACAGTATCATAGCTAAGTAAGGGTAACGAAAGGCAGTAGTACCTTTATTATGTTATACGCTGGGGCATGAAAAATCCAGTTACAGTTAATCGTGTCACTGTAGTGTTCAGGATAATGAAGACTTTGGATGATGGCTTCTTCATAAAGGACAGTTAGGGAACTACAACCTGAATCTGAAACACACAAAAAATAAAAAAGAAAAAAGAAAAGAAAGAATGGCACCACCAAAGTAAGAGAAATTCTCAAGTGTTCTCTCTCTTGTCTCCCATAAATGATACAGCCTGAAACTTTAGACAGGCCACCAGAAAGGAGGAGGGTGGTTACTGATGTTCCAGAGCTCTGCAGACCTCCTGATTCACATAGGTGGGTGAATTTTGAGGGCCGTGGAAGGAGAGGCTGCACACGGCTCAAATGCTTTCCATTTGACAATGTGTGGTCCTCTCTGCTATGGACCCCACTTGAACCCAATGGAATTAAAACATCTAAAAAGGGCCTGGATAGTATGTGATAAAAGCAAATGATGTTACCGGGAAAGTATTTTGGTTTAAGAGCTTTGTAGGTGAGATTAAACCCAGTGGCATAATCTGTGGCATCAGAGAAGAATTTAAGCCTTATAGAGTTGGAGCCCACAAGAATGGATGAAACAAGGTTTTCTCCGCAGAATAGTCCTGCAACACAAAAAGAAGATTCACTGTTCAAATTCTAAAACAGCACCTATTAATGGTCATGAAATTTCAATGTCTAAACCAGGGTGACTCAAACTTGACGCTATTGGGTATCTTGTGCTTTTAATAGGATTTTGTAGCATCCTGACCTCTACCAGTAATATAGTCTCCTGTTGTGATATCCAAAAATCTTTCTAAAATACTGCCAAATGTCTGGAAGGAAAAGGGGTGAAGTCATTCCAGTCTATAATCACAGAAACATTACTCCACTTCTGTTTCTCCTCTTTGTAAGCTCTGTTTCCTCTTCCTGGTTTTTGATTGGTATCTTCCTAGCTTGAGGCAATGTCATTTTCATGCCCAGGTTCTGCCTGGGGTGCCCTGAGGAACACTGCAATACATTTAGATTTTACTCCTAATGAAATTTAGGTTTATCAAGCCTGGTTTGATAGGAAGCAGAATGAAGAAAGTGAAATTCTATGTGGCTTTGCAGCCATCATCAAGCTGAGATTCTGTTCTCCACTACCAATATGAGTCTCAAAATTGGAGATGAGAATTGTGGCATTTGCAGACTACTTGTATAAACACATTGTAACCTATAAACCCACTTAGCAGCACTTTCCATTTGATAGTGTAAAAAATTCACTCACCAAGGAGTCTGTCTTCTAAAGAATACATTGCCAGATAGTTGTGGTGACAAACTTCCACATCCAAGTGGGAAAAATTGAGCAACATGTGCATTTCCCCTGGAACCGACAGGGTCCAGACACACACTCTGTAGGCAGAGACACAGAGAGGGTGTCACTTCTAGACAGGAAGTGACTACCACAGTCCAGTTAATGGGCACAGCCAGACCAGAGGTGGGAGTTGGAGGGAGGATGGCAGAGGGGGCTACTCACTGCTCGCTGTCAGGATACAGGTAGATGCTTTCCGGGAAGTGCAGCTCCCCCTCAGACCTGCTGACCATGCCACCCTGCTCAGCACATGAGGCTGGGGGGCAAACCACAGAATCAGGGCTCACAGTAATGGCCAGCCACAGTGACCCCTGCTTCTAGAAGGTGAGGACACTAGAGCCTGCTGGTCCTTCTTGATAGCTGCTCCCATTCTTCAGGAAGTCTGTCTGTGTCTGGGTTTATATAGTGCATCATTATTTTTTATTCTTTTTAGAGCTTGCTTCACCTTGAGACTTTGATTTTGTTACACTCTTCCTTCTCAGACCCCTATCTTTATTCTATTCCATGGTTCTAGCCTTAGTTCTCATCTCCTTCCTACACAAGCCCTCTGGCCAGTATCATTTGTCCCTTTGGTTTTAACTATCATCTCTACTTCTCTGAACTTCAGACTGTACAATGATTTCCTAACTATCTCTCCTGAGACTCAACATGCTTCCAGTGTAATTCCTTTGGGTCAGAAAAATTGCATCCATTTTTGTGTTGTTGCTTTCATATGCTCTTTTCTGAATTTCTCAGGCTCAAAAGTTTGATACTATAACAGAATCAGGTTTGATTTTTTTCTCTCTTTCACTACTACTATTTCTAAAATTGACTATAAAGTTATAATTTTTTCCCTATTTTTTCCTTTTCATTTTCTTGCTATTGTCTTTGCTCAAACCTTTGTTGTTTATCTCTTAAACTACTACATAACTTTATCACTCCACCTTGAATTATTCTCCCATGAATCTAGCACCTACCTGCTGTTTTTGTGTCAGTAGATTATAAATCTAAATTATGCATCTAATTAATTAACTTCCTATTATCAATAAATTCCAAACTTTGTGACTGATCTTTGAAGTTTACATGATTTGATTTCAAATTATCTTACTCCCAATCTTTTTCCTCATAGACCTTTATAACACATTCTACACTTAAATTACTTTGGCTGACTTACTGGTCTCTATTATACCCTATACCTTTCCTGTCTGACTTTTAATATCCATCTTCTGATAAGGATAATTCCTTTAGGTGGAGTCTTTTCTTTCTGTTGTTGTTGCTTTTTATTTTGGTACCAGGGATCGAACTCATGACCTTGTGCTTGCCAGGCAGGCACTTATGCCCCTGAGCTAAATCCCCATCCCTTAGAGTCTTTTCATTACCATACCTTATTTCCAGCTGACAAGTTGTTATTTGTCTGGTAAGGTTCAACTTAAAAAGTATCTATGTTTCAAAATCTCCCTGTATTTGTTTATTTATTTTCAGTTAGGTGCAGCTTCTCCCTATTCCAAGCCCTTAGGGTACTATATTACTATATTGACTTTTTGTTGATAGTTGAACAAACTCAAGAAACATTTAAGATATGAGCTAAATACACCTTAGAGACAAGCTGGTCTGACTTCTTTATGGATGGAATAATCAAGGTTGAGATAAGAAAGAGCTTGCCAAAAATCACAGGGTAAATTCAAGACAGAGTTGCAATGTGACACAGAGATGAGTCTAATATACCAGTAGGGACCACTTCCCTTGGAGTCTCTGACTCAAAGCTAAGGTTTGGAAAATGTTTGCTGAATTAGATTGGGCTCTGGATTTACAAGAAGAATCCAGGACTCATCTTGGGTATGGAACAGCCCAGACTGGCAAGGGACGGCTGTGGATACAGCTAGTAGTTTCATATTTAGGCAACATGGAACTTTGCAAAGGAAGACTTGGTTGTAAAGGGGTCTGATATTTGGAAATGTTAATTTATGTTGTGGGAGGAGCAGATTCAAGTAGTGCTTACCTCTGAAGCTCTTTCTCTGATGTCCTGGGAAAGAAAAAGAAAGGCAAGTCAAAGCTTGTTGCATCCTGAATGATATTTCAAGAAACTAACATCTCTTCCACTCAAAAGCACAGTCAGTATACAGCTAATAAAAAAAATCTAACTTGTAAAAAGAGCAGAAGGGATAAATGGACAAAATAGGAAAGGGGCCCTGGTGTTTTACAGAGATGATTTTACTTACTTTATTGAATCTCCTAATTAAGAAACAGTTTTTATTAACACGGCAATTACAGAGAGGAACAAGAGGTTATGTTACACAAGATTAGAGGTTAGATTCAGAAATAACTTGCCTACAACCACAAGAGAATTTCTGGAATGGCTACAACTTGAACTGATGCCTCAGATTTTATCATGAGCCACACACTTGAAAACAAATTCAAGTTCCTACTAAATTAATTTGAATTAAGCTCACTGTGAAAGGACGAAAGCCCTTTTGAGACAGATTAAAAAAACAATTGACTTGGAATTGAAGAGATGCTGCAATTTTTTTTCAACCAGTTTAGTAGAAAGTGTTGTGTAGATCTTGGCACTTTCAAATGAACCATGCCTGCTTCTATGCCAAGAATTCCCAACCTTTGCATTATGAACATTTGGAGCAAGCTGGGTCTGTCCCATGCATTGTACTTTGTTTAGCAGCATCCAGATGCCAGTGTCTCCTTTCCAGTAATGTTTCCCAACATCTTTGCCTAAGTGCCCCTGGTTGATTGATATGTGCTACATCTTGCTAGGATAGTTGAGAGGTAGGTGGTAAAAAATATCAGGTAACATAACTTCATTGAAAGCAAAATTGACAAAATCTACAACAGAAGGATTCAATTTTCATTGACTATCTGTGTGCTGCATGGCACTTCATATTTGCTATTGTTTTGGACAGTAAGTTTTATAATCATGCACTACCCTGGGGACAGAAGTGGAAGGCTGTGCACTGTGGCCCTGAGTTGCCTGATGCTCTCTGCCCTAGCAGACTGGCAGCTTCTTAACCTCGCATGATGGCTTTATTACCAGTTTGGATGTGTTCATGGATCCAAGGAAGCACTTTACTAATATCTGTGAAGATCCCAGGAGTTCCTTGCTCTTGTTCCTGCCCATTGTTTCTCCAGCCTCGACCACAGCCCAAACCCCAAGAAGTCACACCAGCCAAAGTCCAGCCTCCTTTCTTATTCTGGCACATGAGTGAACCTCCTGAGTCTCCCTGCAGATGGAAAAAGCCCCTGTTACTATCATTGTCAGTGTCTATGCTGCAGAAAGCTCACTTTGCCCATATAAAAATGACAGATGAGGATCAATGACATCTTCTCATTTCTAGTATTTGAGACTCATGGCCCAAGCACAGGGAAAAGAGCCAAGCATAATTCTCAAACGATCCTTAAATATCACTGGAGCCTATCAATTCCAGCTCCACATCTACCATCCTAGGTTTTCAACAAAGTGGCAGGCTTTCTTCTCTCTCTTCCCTCATGCTATAGGCTCCTTGTAGTCCTGCCCATGATAAAATTGATTTTAGGTCTTGTTAACAGGAAGAGTGAGAAAAAGTAAAGATCCCAACATCCACAAATTGGAAACCTCTAAGTAAGAAGGAGCCAGGAATCTTTCAGGAATGGGAGAGCTTGAGCTTATCGTTGGCATGAACTCTGTTATTTGGACCTCCTTTGAATTCACACTCACTGTTCAAAACAGAATGTTCGACCTGTCCCCTTAGTTTGACTTGTCCTGACCTACCTTCCCACATTCCAGTTTCACCTGGTGTGAGTCTTATGTATGCCTGCGCCCACCTGTCAACAAGACTCAGGGCAGATCTGCAGTTCCGACTCACCTGACATGCATCTCGGCCTCCCTCAGGGGAACCTGTGCAGAGAAAGGTCTTCCCCTTGAAAGGCTTCTTTATGGTTAACAGAGCAGCTGCACACTCCTTCTGGGTCAAAATGGGCAGGTTCACCTCCTGCAAGACTTTTGGAAAGATTCCACCTAGAACAGAGGGACAAGACCCCCCAGAAAAGTACTTCTGACTTGAAGATGACATATCCACTGCCATCAACTGACATCAGATTCATGTCTTTTGGAAGGACCTGAATTTTTAAGGGCACTATGATATTCTCTATCTTTCTAAATATTTGTGCAATATTTTTAAAAAATAAATTAAAAATTCTATTCTCTGATTAATCACAAGTAAACTCTGATCTCTGATGAAGAAGAGTAGCACAGGGTTTCTTACCTTCAGCCAAGCGGCCCCAGCCTGTAGTAGTACAAATAAATCCGGCCTCAAATCGTTCCCTTGGCTCTGGAAGACATATGGGCCCCACAAACTGGCCTGAAAAAAAATGAAGGACCGAGGTAGAGCTTGTCCCATTCACGAAGGAGAGACTGCTATAAATTACTTATCGATTGGGATCTGATGGTTCCTCCCAAACCTTGTAAGAGTTGTGATGTATTGGCCTGGTATCTCCTGGGGTCACATATTCTTGATTCCACTCACTCCAATAACCCAAGCAAACAGTTTTAGGGTAGGGGACCCAGCAATCAAACTCACCATCTCAAAGCACATAAAGCAGAACAACTGGTCATATGCTGCATAATATGGACAATACAGGATGTACATGGGCCAGGGTTAATAGGGAATATGGGGTAAGTGAGTTAGGCTGCACTTCAAATGTTTACCAAATTGGAAGGTTCCAGCCATCTTCAAAAGGGCAATATCATACTCCATTGGTTTTTTGATGGAGAATTGTGGGTGTATGATGATGGTTTTGATGTTGAGGGTTTGCTCTCCTGGCTCTGTCTGGCTCAAGTCATGTTCTCCAGCAGTGACATTCAAAATTGATGTAATGTTTCTATAAAGAAGCAGAAAATTGGAGGCTTTCAATGAGCTTCTGAGAACAGTTCTAAATCATTAACAAATTGGCCAATCTGAAATTATATGGGTGGATAATGTGGGGTTCGAAGCTGCTCAGTAGAGAAAACAGGGGCTTTTTTCATCTCAGTAGAGAAAACATTGATGATTTCAATGCTATTAGGGAAAAAAATGTAAAAATTACTAGTTGCAGTGAACTGCTGAAGAGTAGCTTCATATGGAGCCAATGATATAATGCATTTAACATATTGCATTGTTATTTTTATTAGTAGAAATGTATACCCATTGTTACACAGGGTTCTAAAAGCTGTAGTGGGGGGTTATTCAGCTGTTGTGAGAGGTTGATGCAGCCTCAACACCAGGAAAGCCTTTGGAAATGCTTTGTAATTCCTCATAAGTATGCAGCTTTAATGTCAAAGATTGCATGGAAGGTCTGTATTATGAAGGATAGCACCATAACTCTGAGACCCCAGAGAGCACACTTCCATGGGGATTTCACACATTGTGGTAATGGAGTTTGGGGATCTTCTTATCTTCTTTTTGTTTGTAATTTAGAAATTTCTCAGGACATGGGGAAAGACCTCATGTCCTTGGGACAATGTTATATGAAAGCAACTTGGTGAGATGGATTAAGAGGTTTGAGGCTGCCATCATTGGGGACTCTATTTTCAGAAGTAATTCTTTTATACAAAATTGGAAAGGATACTATTTCTTGTTGGTATTCTTTCCTGAATTTTGATTTTGTTAAGTACCTAACTTAGTTTATAGTAACCCTCGAGTTTACCATCTCCCATATTCAGTGACATTATCAATTAACTGTTTTTCTTTTGTGTGTGTTGTTTTGTTTTGTTTTGTTTTGTACCAGGAATTGAACTCATGACTTCGCACTTACCAGGCAGGTGCTGTGCTGCTGAGCTATATCCCCACCTCTCAATTTAAGAATAGTGCCTCTTAAATTTGTTTGTTTGTTTGTTTGTTTGTTTATGAAGCAGGGTCCTGTTATGTTGTCCAGGCTGATTTCAAACTCCCAGACTCAAGCAGTCCTGCTCATGTTTCACTCTCCTGAGTGGCTGGACCACAAATGGGCCACCACAACAAGCTACCACTTCACTAAAACTATCAACTGTCTGGGGGGCAGGAATTGTGTCTTACTCATGTTAGTGTCTTTGGTGCCTGCTAGCATAAAGGATGGATGTTGTTAGGTTGAGACACACAGAAGTAAGAATAATAGGAAGGATGACATGAGAGTCTACTTTATATTTTATTAGTTTACCATCTTTTATCTACTTAACATGTACTAATGAATTAGATAAATTTTCACTGAAATTTATAAAAATGTAGAGAAAAATTTCACTCACTTGGATATTATTCTTTATTAACTTCAGCAGAAAAGATGGCGGACCTAGAGGCAGCAGGATATGGAGCCTTTCTGAGAGAGACAGCTCAAATGCCACAATAGAACACCCTGGAGCGATCCAAACAGAGTGAGATGAACTCTCTCAACCCAGAAAGAAACTGAAGGGAAACAGACTGCTCGATTACGAGGTCCTGGGGCTACCATTAGACAAGTTAAGATCGGCAAGCACTGCACTGTCACCAAGCCACCTGAAATTGTGCCTGAGATCCACTTGAGCGACCGAACCCATTCCTAAACAACTGGCTTGAGCGGTGGAGTGTGGAGCTGAACAGCCCTGCATGCGGCTCGCCTGGAACCTGCCCTGCATGTGACCCACCCAGAGGCACCGTGAATTCCCGCTGCAGCTGCACTGAGGTCAGAGGTCAGGGAGCCCAACAGTTCTCGGGGACTGGCATCAACATGCAGTGAGTGATGGGAATGGGACCCTCCTGTGGGAAAGAGACAACCAACTAGATGACATATTGTAGTTGGGCAGGAAAGCCCTGGCTCTGTAAGGAAGCGGCTTCAGTTGGTTGCTCCCCTTGCAGAGCGGATTGGTGGAATCTGCTTGGACTAGGTTGGGACCCAGTGGGTCATTACAAATCAATTGGTTCCCTGAGGGCAGCACACACTGACGCAGTGAAGGCCCACAAAGGTCGACTGGCCTGGAGGGGAGGACCCAGTGTATACTACCCTTACTTCCACTTCACTCTCTGATAGCGGACTGCAGAGGGCAGAAGCCCCTAGCCTAAGTGCTCCAGAAGAACCCTAACCAACAAGAAATGGGGGTGGGAATTACACTATACAATTGTGTGGAAGGAGCCAAAAACATGACAAGAGGGAGAAATAAGAAAAAGCCCCCAGCTCCCAACCTTGAGAATATTGATCCAGGAGAGGTAAATATAAAAGAGACTGAGGGCAGCAAACATGAAACATCAAATACAGTGTCAGTGGACATAAAGAGATATCTTTGGGATCTCGTAAATGAGATCAAAACTGAAATACTAATTCAAGTTAAACAAGAGATAAGTAGATTAATAAAGAAAGGCTGGGCATCTCTCAAGAAGTCACAGACAGAAGAATGGAGGAACACAAAAGGAGAGAAACGTTCCATGAAGAATATAAAGCAAACCTAGAATTCATGAAGATCCAAAGAGATTACCAGCAAACTAAAGACTCCATAGAAAGTTGGTAAAACTCCTTGAAACTAAAGATAGACTATCAAAAATTGAACACAGGCTTGCAATGTGTGATAATAAAAGGGAAGATCTTTAAAAATGACAAGGGAGCAGGCAGTAACAATACAAAGGCTAGAGAATGACAAGAGGATCTATAACTTAAGAATAAAGCATGTGAATGAAGAAGCAGGAGTCAAAACAGAAGAACTGCAAAGGCTATTCACAGAAATTATTAAGGAAAACTTCCCAAACATAGAAAAAGGAAATGATATGCAGAGGCATGAAGCATCCAGAACTCCAGCCACCTACAACCAAAGCAGAGCTACACCTAGACACATAATAATCAAGATCCCAGAAATTCAGTATAAGAACAGAATATTAAAAGCCATCAGAGAAAAGAAACAGATAACCTATAATGCAAAACCCATCAAAATCACGGCAGATCTCTCAACACAGACCCAAGAAGATCTTGGAGTGAAATAATTCAAGCCCTGAAGGAGAACAACCTCCAGCCCAGATTGATGTATCCTGCAAAACTCTCTCTAGAAATTAATGGAGAAAAAAGATGCTTCCATGACAAAGAGGAACTGGCAGAATTTGTGACCACCAATCCAATCCTACAAAAAATACTGAAGGACATTTTAGAAAGAGAGAAAAAGAATATGAGCATTTCAGGAACAGTGGCAGAGAGGCCTCAGTGAACGAGGCAGACAGTGGAGTGGAAGAGAAAAATAGACTATCAATGGTAGAAAAACAGAATAGCAGAAATGAGGCAGAGAAGATTGGCTATAATCTCTAGTATAGAGGGCCTCGAAAGAGAAACACAGGCAGAGTAGATCAAGAGATAGTGTCCATTGAGATGCTCTATATAAGGAGGCAGTGGGACCCAAAATAAGTAGTGCACCCTATGGGAATGAAAGGGGAGGAATTGTCTAAAAAAGGAAGGCAGAGGATATTGTTAATGGGGTAACACGATTTAAAATCTACATTATTCTCATCACTCTGCTTGGATGGATTACATGCTACTCCAGTTTGTCTACTTACACTAGACTCAAGGACAAGGTCAGCTATCCCAAAAATAAGAGGACATAATATGGTAATCATCCTTAATTTCCTATCAATTTAACCTGAAGCCCTGTATAACTTATACTGTCTTATTATGACTGATCTTATTTGAATCTGGTTTGTTAGAGTGCTGTTTTGTATTGACTTATTTTATTCAAATCTGTTATGATTGATAGCATCAAGTCTAAGAGTATAGGCAACTCCACTGAAGATGACAAGATTCACTAAGATACCCACTCAGGTTTGATTATTGCCTGCTTTGGAAGTCTTATAATATCTCCAATGCTTTGTTTTTATTAATGTTGTTATATACTGCTGAGACATCATGGTAACCATTGTAGATCACCTTGTATTGTGGTTTCATATGACTTTTTGCTTCATGCTTTTCCAGGAATTGTTTTGTTTTGTCTTGCTTTGTTTTTTTTTCCCTTTAACACAGAAAGGATAGATGTACATGTAGAAACTCATGCATGTGTAGAGCTTATAAACAGTTTACAAGAACCAACTATATAACACATGTTGAAATGAACAACTATTTTGAAGAAAAAAAGACACTGCAGTATCCATTGCTGACTCTGAAATGTCACGATGTGAAATCCAGCAATGCTATCATTATTTGTTCAAAGTGATTTTAGCCTGCTTTGTTTTGTTCAAGTTCAACACACATGAAGGTATGGACAGCTGTTTTGAAGAGAATGAGAGACACTATGACAGCCATTCTTGGCTTCCCTATTGTCTGGTCTTGAAGACCTGAAACACCCTCCTTGTACCACTTAGATCAGTTCCATACTATGTTGTTTCATGTGAACTCCCTGTATGTGACAATATGGACAACTATTTTGAAGAAAACAAGTGTCAGTATGATAGAAAGTGAATATTTCCTATTGTCAAGCTTTGAAATTTATGTCTCTTACATTGCTTTCTTGTGATCCGCTTTGTTCTGTTTTGTTGTGTTTAATTTTACCCTTTTGATATAATTGCATGTATGAGTGTAAGATGGATGACTATATTGCTGTTTTTGTCAGATCATGGAGCAGAACTGTTAACAGCGTCACTGTCTGAATGTATACTTTGCATGTTTTAATTATGTAATTTGAACAATTATTTCCAAGATGTCAGTATGTAATTTGTAAAAAACAAACAAACAAAAAAAAACTTCAGCAATTTTCTTTTCTTTTGGTACTAGGAATCAAACACATGACCTCACGCTTACCAGGTAGGCACTTGTGCCACTGAGCTAACTCCCCAGGCCTAACTTCAGCATTTTAAGTAAATAAAAGAGTGTAATGTCTGCAAAGACTGTATGACTCTTCACCAAGTTGTATGCAAGGTGACGGTCTCACCGAACCCTGCTTATGTTATACATTTAGGATGTTCCTGCATGATTTAATAGGATGATTGTTACAGACTCTGAGGGAGGAGGGTGATACGATTCTCACTGATGAGCTGTGTCCTTCCTACCGTTTTGCGACGCAGTGAGCAGCTGTGATCACCCACTGTGGAGAGATGATGGTTCCCCCACAGATGTGCTTCTTCCTTTTTTTCAGAGACACCTGAATTGCAAAGACCTGAAATGAGTATAGTGCCCTAGGATGCTCCCAAATCTGGTGACTGAGCTTATTCTGAAAAGGAGACCCAAATGTCTTACTCATAATTATCATGACTCATGGATGGCAGAGGAGTAAAACCTATGCAATACAACTCAGAAAGAAGACCAGTGTTGAAACCAGAGCTTTCCCAGCCCTGGTCTGGATGAGAGGTAGTTAATTTGAGATAATTAGTCATAATCGTTTCAGTAGTGTTGGCAGTTAGAAATATTGGTACTTGTTTACTTTTTTTTTTATACTAGGGATCAAACTCATGACTTTGCACTTGCCAGGCAGGTGATTATACCACTGAGCTATATTCCTAGACCCTTGTTTACAATTTTTATAACCCCATTGTCCCATATCTATGGCTCTAACAACATTAACAGTATCTATGAATGAAAAAAAGGAAAGGGAGTATAAAGCACAGCAGAGACCAGCTGAAGATGTTTTGGGGAAATGCAAGGTGAGGGAATCTTTCAATGCATAGCCAATTCCGCTAAGCTTCCTAAATAGTTTGGACCTACACTTTTCTCAGACATTTAATGCACTATTTGTCTCCTATAACTTCTTTGGTCTTATTCTTTATTCTACCTCTCCAGCATACTTTCTATCTTTGGTTCATTCTTTTCATGATATTATATTTTATTGTAAAATGACTTACAATATGTAAGTAAATACATTCAATGAATATCTTCATAGATTTGGAATTACAAAAAAAGTTATTTACTAGAATAGTTTATTTTTTGATCAAAAATTATTTAATGAGAAGTAAAAAAATGTGCATAGCTCAGTGGTAGACCACATGGTTTAGTATTTGTGGGGCCATTGGCCTGATTCCTATCACCATAAGACAAACAACAGCAACAACATAAGATCCACTCTCCAAATAAAACAAAATAATAGAGAGAGAGAGGCTAAGCGTAGAACAAAGAGCGTGTAATAAAAGTCAGTGAGTCACTCTTACTATGATCTGAATATGGACTTCTGACATAACTAATAAATCAGTAATCAACTGATTGATGAACTGCTCAATCATGAACTGCTAATCAATCATTGAACCAGTTGGTCAGTGACAATGACCCAGCTTTCAGTCAATCCACTGAACAAAACTCAACCAATCATTAATATTTATTCTTCTGCTTAAAAGTTAATGACCAACTCAAGAGAACTAAAAGTGAAGAATTGCTTTACTTGTGAGTTTAAGCAGTGAGATTACAACATGGTTCTTATGGTAAAGACAACTGAGGGACTTTCAAAGACAATAAATACAAACACCCTGGACTCAGCACAAACACAAAGGCATTTCCATGACATGGTAGGACTGGGAAATTAAATCAAAGTAAAATTTTTAGAACCTTAGCTATTACTAAGAGGCACTATTCTCTATTGACTATTCTCTGAGAGGTCCTTTATATAAGTGAAAAATTTACATCCTAATACAAAGTGAATTTATGGATATGAATTCTCTGGTCTTTTCTAACTATAAAAAGGTACATTTTTAAATATACTTCTTGAATTAAAAAATTATTCTTGAAATATACTTCTTGAATTAAAAAATTATTTTTAAATATAAATTTTAAGTTTTTAACTTCCTGAGTAGAACTTTTGTCTTAGGAACTAAACATTTGGGATGGAATTTCCAGTTTGTGACACAAATCAACAACACACATAACTATTTTGAATAAACTTGGTGGAACTCAATCAAGGCATATCATGAGGGACTCTGATCTTTGTACATATGCATGAGATTGTTGGTGAAGAGGTTGGAGAACAGAGCACAGACACATAGTACAGGATTCCTTGTGATTCATTCAAGATGTCTCATAGCCCACCCCCCAGAGAATGTTCCCTGAGACTCACCTGCCAGGGATAAGAACCCTTTTCTGCTTGGTTTCCCCCAACAATGCGACTGAAAATGTTTAAGTAATTCACAGGCTGTGCTTTAACCACATTCTGCCCACAGTTTGGAGCTGGAAAAAAGACAAGCATTGAATGACTTGAAAATCTGTAGGACAGAGGGATCCAGAAAACTCTTGATCCAGAAAAAAGTGCAGGTTATAAAGAATGTAGAAGGATCACAAAATACCTTTAAGCTAACTGCTGGGACTTGCTGGGACTTGAAGTACAAGGGATTTACTTCATTTTTTGACATGTAGAGGAGATGTATCACCAAGAAGTCTACTTTTATGGTGTAAAGATTAAGGGCTACAGTGGTAGATCTCCACTGGGTTATCAGCAATGCCGACCCCTTTTGATTCTGAGCATTCTGTTCCCTAAAAGCCTCCCTACAGCACTCTGTACTTTCTTAAGACATTTATCACATATCACTGTGGTATTTCTATGTTTTTCAACCCAACTAGTTGGGGGTTCCCCCAAGACAGTAAGTTAAGATAATCTTAGAGATAATCATGTTCACAATATCTGTCACAGTTCTGATGCATAGAGATGTTCCTTTAGTTTGTTGATGACACCATATCTGCCTTAGAATGCAATAGTATCCACATCTCCTTTGCTCTATGCAGGAGACCAAGTCTGAGAATGTGCACTAAGATGTCTGCCATGCAGTTAAAAAATCTTATTGGATTTACTTCTCTGTACACATAGAAAGTAGCAGGTTGCTCGAGGAGGGTACAGGGAAGACAGTGTTCTGATTCATATGATAGTGTTAGGATAGGAGGTTGATAGGAAGTGAAAGAAAGAACTCATTCCTCTGTGGAAAAGACTATCTCTGAGAGGATTGCATTTACTTGTTAAAAGGGTTTTTGACTTCTCAACCAAAAGATAAACTACAGTTGTTTACCTCCACCAGATAATTCATTGAGGGTACATTTTGCATTCTTCTGTAAGCCATTCTCTTCCTGTAAGCCATGCTTTTTAAAGAGGGTCCACAAGATCCTGCCTCACCATCATTCTACATCTTTGCTTCACAGAGCCTTCTGATCTGTATTGACATCAACTGAGAAGTCCTTTTTGCCTTTCTCAAAGTGGGTAGAGGGTCTCTCTGTGGTAGCGTGCAGCACTGTTTCTTTGCCCCTTTAATAGTTTTGTCACGCTGTACTTCCACCATGCATTGTGATCTTCTATGGTTCAATACAATTTACAGGATATACTGCCTATAGTAGGCACTTGAAAAAGTTGAACTGATGAACAGATGGTTTTTTCTTGAAAATATGTCCTTAAGAGGATAGTTATTTAGATCAATGTGCTAAAATATACAAAGCTCTTTCATACAGCTTCTTTTTTAATGTCCACTCTATCCCTATGAATCGAACACTCTCTCACTGTAATGTGTTATCTCTCACATTACACATATCAAACTAAAACTTTACTGCTATATAATGCAAGACATGAACATAAAAATTTTTGACTTCTGAATCTAGTACAGGCAGGACACTAGATCAAAAGCTTATTTTCTAACTGCTTCTGCTGAATGACTCATAAATACTTTAAATACAAAATTTACTATTTCCTGAACTCACTGAAGCAAAGACAGAAAACACGTTGCTTCTCTGCACTGGCACAAGTCTGACCATGGAGAAGCTTGCCAAGAACTGTTTTCAGTTTATGACAGTCAAGCAGGGGAAAAGCCATTTACAATCCACTACAGTGAATGTATTTCATATTTTACAACAAGATAATTTTCCAATCTAACAAGTGCTTCCAAATCTGTGCTGATTTCCAGAATTTGTTTCATGACAAAATATAGGATTTGTGTTGTGTCCAAAGAAGTGAATCGTCTGTTCGTTTAGTGAAAAAAGACCCACCTTAGTTGTATTTCATAAATGTTTCACATCATTTTATATACTAACTGCTGGGGCAAAGTCCAAAATAATTACTTGAAAAACAATTAGATCTCCAAAATATATTATTTCTCCTACTTTACCAAAGAAATATGGAACTGGAGTTATGATACCCACTGCCAGAAAAGGTTATTCCTTTAGATCAAAGTACAACAGAGTTCATTTGAAACTTACCTTTGGGAAGAGAAAGAGATGCAGATTTACATTGTTCCAAACACATTATTCCTAGTAGTAAAATCATCCTGTTCATGTTCATAGGCATTTTGAAACTCAAATTCTTCCTCTGGAAATTCAGTGAGACTAAAAAGAAAAGAAAAAAAGAAAGAAAGAAAACCTTGGGAGACCAGCAGCAGACCAATTTAAATTTATTCACTAATCATAAGTTTATTCATTGATGAAAAGTTAAGGCATTCAACCATGTCCACATGATGTTTCTGAAAATAGTGGTTTGACAGTGTCCTTTGCAAGACATGGAAAATCAACCAAATAAATAGAATCTTGGTGGAGCAATGTTACATTTTCTATTTCACCAGCATCAATTAGTGGCTTCCCTGAGTGTTTCTATCTAGCAAAGTGGTTGGTGTCTATGGTTTCTTTTTCTTTTTCTTTTAAAGAGAGCAACACAAAACAAAATAATGCAGATTGGAACAAAACAATACAAGCAACACAGGATTTCAAAACAAGACAACAGGAAATCACTGGTGGCTACCATAATGTCTCTTGTTTTCTTCAAAATAGTTGTCCATATATTAACACACGATGAATTTACACAAAACAAAATAGTATAAAACTGACCAGAACAAATGAATGAAAGCATTACAAGCCTTCAAAACCCTAGACAATAGGAAAATCAACAATGATCATCATAATGTCTCTTGTTCTCTTCAAAACAGCTGTCCATACCTTACACATATTGAAATCAAATAATAGAAAACAGACTAAAACCAATCAAAATGAAGAATAAAAGCATTTTTAGTATGATTTTCATTAACGAGAATTACTCATTCCTTTGTAAAGGTTACCACTTTCTACAAGAGGGTTGAATATGAATGTTGTTCTTATTTGTTAAAGTAGATTTTTCCTGTTTGCAAACAACTCATTAAAATACACTAAAAATTTTTGCTTTTTCTTATTTCACAGTGTAACTTGATATCATGTTAAAGAAGGAAAGACAAGAAAAGATAACTACGTAGCACACTCAGCATGGCATTGCTGGACAGCCATTTGTGGGCATTTGTGAATCTACATTTTCCCTTTTTTTTTTAATTTGTAGAAGGCAAATACTAAATCTTCACTACTATGTCTGGTAGATTTCAAGACACAGGAAAAAGGCTATGATTTTCTACAAGTCTTTCTATTTCTTGGCTGAGTTCTTGGCATGTGGTCAGTGTGCAGAAAATTCATGTCAGTTGGTCAACATAACATGAAATTTTTCTTTTGACGTTTTATAAATTACCTACTCAAAATAGCACACATCAAGCCAGAAACCCTAAATTTTCTTGTGACAACTTTTTCCATTTGTACAACAAAATAAATCTATGAAAACAAAAGATATATAAGTAATAAAAATTAAAAACAAAATATGTTAAAACCTAAAATGTGGATGTACTGTATATTTAAGAAACACTTGTGGAAAGAAACTGAACAGAGGCTTTATCCAAAAATACATTAATCCTGAAGCCAAAAATTTGGAGCTTTTGTTTTGGGAGAGGTATCATCCCTAAGAGGTATGTACTCAATCAGTCAGTAGCTCTAAGCCATAATCAAAAATCTCAGTCTCCCTTTGACAACCAATGGTCTTGAGGCACTTGAAGCTGCTCAGTTACTTTCCAGAGTAACTTACCTAGAAATATTTCTCCTGACTCCAAATTCACTATATCTTGTCTAAATTTTATATGTTGCTAATGTCAAAATTGCAGAAATACATAACATGGGTTTGGGATGTACCAGCACTGATGAGCTGTGGTCTTTAATAAGTTCCACTAAACACTGACTGTAAAATGACAGACAGAAATACATAAAATCTTGGTCAAACTTTTGTTAAGTTTTGGCCAGAAATTTCATAGTAGGGCATTGCATCACATCATGAGGCACATAATATTTGGTTTTGCTTTCCATAATTTAAAAATTAGTAAGTCCAAATGTTGCCAGCCCAATTCATCCAGTATAAAGCCTTCATATTTTTCTACATATGATTTTAAACAGCCCTTGATCATAATTATCTAGATTCAGAGTCCCAGAAAGACAAGGATCCTCAGAGAGAAATGTCTTCCTCCCTAAATACCAAGTAGGAAGATGACAAGAAAGCATTATTCCCAAAATTATATAATGACATTTAAGAAGCAAAGACTAAGGAGACTTGTCCTATATTTTCATAAGTAGTTAAAAATTGTCTACAGAAGAGCAAAATATTGACACCAGACCTTTCATAGCAACACCAGAGGCAAAGGGATAAATAAATTATTCTTCCATGTTGTGAGGCAGGGAGTAATATTGTATATGGAATTCTCTACCCAAACTGCATGTAACTCAAGCAGAAGGAAAATAAAGATGTTTGGATGTCGTGCAAGGATTTAGCAATTTCATTACTCATAGGCCTTTCTGGATGAAGAGAACATAAAGAGACACATGAACACCAGAAAAAGAAGCAAGCAAAAGGAAAAAAACAAAGCAATTTATTAGTCTACTTAAATTTATTAATTTTACTGTAGATTGAAAATAATAATTTGTAGCTAAATTTTCTGATGACTTAAGAAACAAGCTGGGGAGTGGTAAAAGTAGGAAGGAAGGGAGGTAAAGATATACTCAGATTTCTGTCAAATCAGTCTGAGTTAGGAACATACCAATTACAGATGCTTGTAGAAAATTTAAACAAAATGTTGAAACCTTAAGAGTTATAATTGCTAGAGAAATAGAAACAAGATGCACAAATTCTATGCTGTTAAATGAAAACTAGTACAAAGAAAATAATCCATTCTAATTAATTATAGGACATAACAAAAGTAATATAGCAAAAATAATAACAACAGAAGAACCAAAATCAAGTGACACCACAATAGATGATGTTCACTGTAAACATGAACAAGTCTGATAATATCAAGTGAGGAAATTTGCTCTCAAATATTGTTTATATTCTTTTTATGTAGTTGATACATGCACATATTAACATATCTTAATTCCTTTGTTAATCCCCTTTCTGCCTGCCTTCATCTCTTGATCCCATCTGAACAAAATCTATCTTCCTATTTCCTATTATCTGCATTTTATTTTATTCTTTATATATATATTTTTGGGTTTTCCATATAAAAGAAACCACATGATATTTAAGCTTATGTGTTTGATTTATTTCACTTAACATTATGGTCTCAATATGTATTCACTTCCCTGCAAATGACTTAAGTTTACTCTTCTTTACAGCAGTGTTGTACTCTCTGTGTATGAATACATTGTCTTTATTATCAAGGATCGACAAATTGAATCATATCGAACTAAAAACCTTCTGCACAGCAAAGGAAACAACCAACAGAATGAAGAGACAATCAATAGAATGGGAAAAACATTTTGCCAGCTACTCATAAGAGAACTAATACCTAGAGTATGTAAAGAAATAAAAAAAATTAGACCACCCTAAAATAAAAGACTCAATCAAAAGATGGACAACTGAAATGAATAAGCATTTCCATGGTCAGTAAACACATGGAAAAATCTTCAATATTACTGGCCATCAGAGAAAGGTAATGTGCTTTTTACTACAAAAAATTAAAAAATTCATCATTCACTGTGTTTTTCATTACCCCTTGTATATTCAATAAGTGGAGCATTATCTGTTTCAAGAGTCCAGGATTTTGGAAGCAAATATACACCATCAGTGGGAAACATCAAAACTCAATAAAATGACGGTAACTTTCACTCAGAGAAAGCATGATGGCTCTTCCTGTGGGTCTCAAGATTTGGCTATTCTTATAAACTACAAAACAATGCTCCAGACTGTGGTTCCAGGCACTTGGTTGTGGTTTCTTCTCAGAAAAAAACACTGATTAAGCACCACCCATGCTAAGTATGTTTATCCAAGTCAAGTTTCAAAACTAATTAGATCATGCCTGTTGTAATACTTGTATACTAGTAATGAAGAGAACAAATGAAGCCCCTGAGATCTTAATGATTATCTCAGCCAGCACAGTGGTGTATGAATATGTAACACATTCAGTTTTCTCAATCTCATTGGGTCTTATCCCACTGGATTTTCAAGGGGGTGCTAATAAACCTACAGATGTCTGCAGGTGCTGAGGTACTTACTGTCTTATGTCTCTAACGGTCGTGAGTCTTATGTAAATAACTCCTGCTGTACAGAAGTGATTCTGTGAGTCTGTCTTCATCACCATATTTGCCTGACAGGTAGCATTCACTCTTTGTCACTGACATAGGATAAATGTCCTTTGCATTTACAGTGAACGCCAATAGTTGCTTACTTGAAGTAAGTTCTTATTAATGGATTATTTATTACTGTTTATTGCTAAGTGTTTTCATATATATTGCCTCATCTGACACAGCAACCATATGAGACAAATAGTATTATTGTCTTAATTTTAAAAATAAGGAAATAGGAGGAGTATGTAACTTCTTCAAGTTTACCTAGATAGTAAAGAGCAAATCTGGAATTTGTCCCCAGAGTTTTGGGATCTGAAATCATTTAATTTTCATTATAAAATTATATGTCCTGCTCTCTTATAATAGTGAAACATCATATGAATCCATTTCAGTGTTTCATGTGTGCTTTTTAAATAAAAATATGATTTATTTCAGCTAAGTATTTTTTAAGCAGGACTGAATGAAGCCAGAAACGTAGCATTTTTATATTATTTATCAAGTTAATTCACATGAAAATTGATCATTTCTGAATAGAATTTACATTTATTATAGATCATTGAGCAGGAAGGGTACTGATAGTTCTTCCTTTCCTACTAATCCTTTGCTGGTGGAGACTGGAATAAGATTTGATATTTTCTGTATTTCGCTATGGAGTACAGTATATCAGTTGTTGTTCAAAATTTTTGTCTTGTTAGGTTACCCCCTTACCAGTAGTTTGGCTAGAAAGAGCTCTTGGTCTTCATGGGGCTTTTTCTTGGTCTTTATTTGAAGCACTGGTATCACTTTGACATACCCACCCAGAAATACTGTATCATATGATAATTCCACTTCTAGTGTTTTGGAGAACCTCTGAATTGTTTTCCAAAATGGGTGTTCTAATTTACATCTCCTTCAAGTACACCAGGGTTCTATTTTCTCCAAGGTCTCGGCCACTTTTATTATCTTTCTTTTTGATAACTATGCTAACAAATATGAGATGACATTTTATTGTAATTTTAATTTGCATTTCATTTATGATTAGAATGTCAAATCTTTTTAATACTTTTTATGCCTGAGTTGGCAGTTTATCCAAGTATTTTATTTTAAATGCTTAAGAATATTTCAGGTTAACAATTTTGCTCTCACAGCTGGTATAATAAACGTTAGGCATTTTAAGGGCATATTCCGTTGCATTCTATCTTCATATAAGATTATGAAATTACACTTTTGTTAATTCAACTAATGGCCCAAAGTGCACTTATTTCTTTTGTTTCTTTCAGTATTAAACTCTATATGTAGCTCCCATTTATAATTAAACTGTAACTATGTCGACCAGGTTAGGCAATACACTATTCTAACAGATTATCCTTGGAAACTCAGTGTGTCCTAATGCAACTTCAACATATTTCTCACTTCAGTGTGTTTTCAATATATTACATGTCCTAACATTCACTCAAAACCTGGGCTAAGAGGTAGCACTATATTATAGATGTGTCACATCAAATTTATCACTGCAGAGCAGGAAGAAAAGCTGTCTACTGGCAATTTAATTTGATCTGAAAACTCACACATTTCTTCTCACAACTGACTGGCATGTACCATTCAAAGACTCACTGAACTGCAAGAGAACTTGTAGTATGTGCTTTTCAATGCCACTGAAAAATAGAGGCAAATGGGCTTTTACCAAAAACTAGCATTTGCTCAATCACTTTAATCATCCATGTTCTCAAAGCATCTTTATTGAAAGGATTTATTCAACAACTTGAATTGATCAAATGTGGTGACTGAGTGCAATGTTCTGATATAAGTCACTGAACCCTTTGTATATGCAACAAGGTGGATAGAGATTAATATTTTAACATCTTTAATAATGGAACATATTCACAAATAGTTTGTAAAGTGTATGCATTTGAGAGAAGTGAGCTCTACCTATTGACTTTTTAAAAAGCCAGATTTTGAAGTAAAGATATCAATTTAGAAATCATTTAAATTATTGTATTATCCACTAATTTTTATTTCAACAGGTACCATCCCAAAGATGGAGACTGAAAATCACACAGTGGTAACAGAGTTCATTATTTTGGGGTTAACAGAAGATCCTACACTTTGTTCCATCTTCTTTGTAGTTTTTTTAGGAATCTATGTTACTACTGTACTGGGCAACCTCAGCATAATCATGTTAATCCAAAGAAGTCCTCAGCTTCACACCCCCATGTATCTTTTTCTCAGCCATCTGGCCTTTGTGGACATGGGATATTCCACATCGGTCACACCTATCATGATTGTGAGTTTGCTGAGGAAGAGAACTGCTATCCCTGCTGCTGGCTGCATAGCCCAGCTTGGCTCTGATGTTGTCTTTGGAACAGCTGAGTGCTTCCTGTTAGCTGCCATGGCCTATGATCGCTATGTGGCCATTTGCTCACCCCTACTCTATTCTACCCTCATGTCCTCCAGAGTCTGTATCATCTTACTAGTTATTTCCTATCTGGGTGGGGGAATGAATGCTTCATCATTTACCTGCTGTTTATTGAGCCTGAATTTCTGTGGACCAAATGAAATCAATCATTTCTTTTGTGACCTCCCACCCCTAGTAAAGCTTTCTTGTACCCATATTTACATTTCTGAAATATCTCCTGCCATCTCTGCAGGGTCGATCATTGTGATCACACTGTTCATCATCATTGTTTCATATGTCTACATCCTCCATGCAATCATGAAGATGCATTCTAGGGAAGGAAGGCACAAAGCCTTCTCTACTTGTACATCCCACATCACTGCAGTGACTTTGTTTTATGGGACAGTTACATTCGTTTATGTTATACCAAAGTCCAGCCACTCACATGATGATATTAAAGTGGTGTCTGTGTTGTACACGGTGGTGATACCCATGTTGAACCCCTTAATCTACAGTCTGAGGAACAAGGAGGTAAAAGAGGCCACAAAGAAACTGATAGCAAAAACACATTGGTCATTTTGAAAGCAATTCAATGTGAATCTGGAAATTATACAATAGTTTTTGGAACATATATCATGCTTGTTTATGTTGTTCTTAGCTTTATTTTATGTGAAGAACTGTCATATATATATATATATATATAATATTGACTCATGCCAACTTTAATTTTTTTGTTTGTTTTGTGTTTTTGGTTTTTATTTCTTGGTACTGGGAATTGAACTCGCAACCTTCTGCTTACCATGTAGGCACTTAGGCCACTGAGCTAAATTCTCAGCCAACCAACTTTAATTTAATTATAACTTTCTAGAATAACAAAATATATCATTTTCACTAAAATTATTTCATGTCACTATTTCTGGAAGGTTGGGCTCTCTTATACAGGATTTCCATTGTATTCAGAAATAGTATAGCTGTATAGTACATATATTCCATGGAATTAAACTGTCACTCAAATTTTTGACATCCTTGCTGAGTATTTGTATTGCTTTCTCTGTCATTTATTGAGATTTGTGAAAATTTTATCATCATAATTCTTTTCATAGTTTTATTTAATTATGTGAGTTATATATTATATATATATATATATATATATATATATATATATATATATATATATATATATATATATATATATATATAAGCTTCATTGCTTTTGTGAGGCTCATGTCTGTCTTCTGGTGATAGCCAAGTGCTTCCCTTTGGCCACCATGGCCTGATGTTGTTATATGGTAATCTGCTCACCCCTGCTGTATTTCACCCACATATGCCTTGGCTTCTGTCCCCTTTTAGTGGTGGTTTCTTATATAAGTGGCTGTGTGAATGTTCAGACATTTACTAGTTGTTTGTTGAGTCTGTCTGTCTGTCTGTCTGTCTGTGGACTAAATCAAATAAACACCTTTTCTGTGACTTCCTTCCTTTGTGGAAACTTTCCTGTTCAGATGTCCTCATTATTGAAACAATCCCTTCCATCTCTTCTGGCTCCACCACTGTGGCCACCATGTTGGTTGTTGTTCTGCCTCGCATCTTCATCTTCACCACAATCCTGATGTGATCCAATGAAAAGTGTCAAAAGGTCTTTTCCACCTGCACCCTTCACTCCATTGTCATTATCCTCTACTATGAAGTGTTACTTTTATTAATGTGCTGCCCAAGACTAACTATCAAGCTAACCAGAACAGAGTAGTGTCTCTGGTCTATGCAGTGGGGATCCCATGTTGAACCCCTTATGTACACACTGGCAAGTAGAGATGTTAAAGAGACTCTGAGAAAGGAAACAATCACAATATACTCATAGGATCTATTCTTGGAATTTAAAATGATCTATAAAACATTCATTTATGTATGTCAACTACCACATGGTGCTTAACACATTGCTTAAACTAAAATCGTATTTCTTTCTTTTTTTTTGGTACCAAGGATCCAACTCATGACTGTGTGCATGCCAGCCAGGTGCTTATGCTGCTGAGCTAAATCCTGGGCTAAAATCATATTTCTTTATACTCTTTATATATTATGTGTCAACTGGAAGATACCTTGAAGTTAGTAAGAATGATGATTATAATAATAATCACTATTATTGAACTCTTCCAGGGGCCAAGCACTTTTACTTTATTAATCTAAATGAAAATTTGCATTTACTCTGTGCTAGGTTTTACTGTGAGTATATTATAGTCATTAACTCATCTGTTCCTTACCACAGCTCAGCGAAGTAGTCCTATTACTTATAATTTACAAATCACTAATCTGAGGCAAAGAGACAAAAAGTACCTTTCTCAAAGTGATACAGCAGAAGATGTGGGGCAAGTGTTTGAATTCAAAGAGTTTAGTTTCAGAAATACCTTGATTTTCCCATTTAATTTTCACAACTATTGTATAATGTGGGTAAGTACAAACCCTCCACCCAAGTTTATCAATGAGAAAATATAATCTTAGGGATTTCTAATAGTTTATGTAGATAGGTGAAGTTCAAGTTCTCTGCTTCCAGACCCCAGCACTTCATCTATATCACATCACAATAATTCTAATGACTTCAACATTGTTGCTGAGCTAGAGGATTTGAATTGGATGATTAAGCCTAAGATAGAACTCTGTATCAATCTTGTAAACAAACTCTGTCCCTTAAATGGTCTAGGTCATTGATGGCAAATGTTTTAGAGCTTTCTGTTGTGACATGAGTGCCATAGGTGGCCACCATTTTGGGGCGAGGTGATGGAGACTTAGGAATAAGGCTAAGGATGGAAAACTGGATTGATTCTCATCTTCAGGTAATCCAGACCTGATACCATGATCACATTATTTCTCTGGAAGTCTGTCCATATCAAAAATAATTGTTAAAAACAAAGGATCCTATTTGCCATAATATAATCTTTTATTTTCAGGAATTTAAAATGACATCTTTTAATTGTATGCATTGCAATTACTATGCTAACAATGCTCATATTCCATAAATTTGAGTCCATAAAAAATTAGAATGTGCGCAGGAAAACCTGCAAATGTGACAAATCATGGTAAAGGAATTTGGGGGCGAATGACTTACTTTCCTTATCATTGTCACTACTCAGAAAAAAGTAAAGAGAGAACTTTCTGGAGTCCAAGGACTCTCAACTCAAGGCAAAAAATAAAATTGTTTCTGGCACGTGACAGCAGTACTTAACTTTCCTTTACTTTGGTGTAATGGAATAAGAAAAGTCAGGTATGAGGCATGCAAAAAATGAATTTTTACAAAATGAAAATACCACTAATTATGGTTAAGCAAAATGCAGAAATCTATAATTTTATTGTATTTTTGGTGAAAAACACAAAACTATCTTAAAGGTAACAAGGATAAATTAAAACTCATGAAATAATTGAATGATGTAGGTGCACTGTGCTAAATTTCTCTTATTTCAATATTTTGTTTAAAATAAGAAAAGATTAAAAGTAAAAAAAATATTAAGTAGGGAAGAATTTGACACATACTAACACACAAAGGGCTAGGGAGATAGCTCAAAACCATGATTCTGAACACAATGTATCTGTCCTCACAAGCAGAATATAGGCACCTAATATTCCCCTTTGAATGTTGAGAGATCTATTCCATTTCCCATCTATGTGCAGAAGAGTTAAAGTCACTTAGAAAATTGCTGTAACATTGTAAAGGACTTTATGTTCTCAAGTTAAGCATCTTACACTTTAGAAGGCTGCAAAACCCAAAAGAAAGTTTTCTTAGTGTTGTTGGATACAATTCAGTTCAACATGATGGTTTACTAAGCATTTATCAAGTGACAGGCATTGTAGTGATACGAAACAATCACTCTTTTCATTGTATAAAATTTATGCACATACTTACCTGAAAGTAAATTGGCATCTATACTTACTATATGATATGAGAACCAATAGGCCCAAAGGAGATGTACTTTTTCTAATCAGTATAGTACAAAACCACTTTCTAAACGATAAAACACCAAGACTTAGTCTTGTAACATGGCTAGATAAAACAGCAAATGCAATAGAAAGGTGTTCCAGAGATAACATGTAGCATTAGAGATGGTACACAAGCAGTTGGGGATGTTGTGCAGGGGTAGAGGGCTTCCCCACTGTGTAAAACTCCCTGGGTTCAAACTTAGCATCTAAAGAAGAAAAAGAAAACAAAGAAATGGAATGAAAGAGCTGGATATATGGGGAATTACATACAAGAAGCATTAAGAATGGGGAAAGAAGTAGACAGCTGTTCAGTCAGTTATTTTGAAAGTAGTACAGGCTTTTCTTAGAGATTTTTAGCCTATGTCTGTTGATTGGCCCTAGGTTGGAGGTTTTGCTTATCTTTTCAGGGTATAAAACAATAAGGAAACCCATTAAATTCACTCTTACATTGGTCCTCAAGTCCTGAAGCTGCTACGTGGCCTGTCTTCTTTATACTTTTGAAAGTCATGTTCTGTTGGGTGATAGCCAAAAAAATGAATGCAGAGTGTATATAGAAAAGAATAGAGATGATTCTTTTTAGTAATATGAAGGAGGTTCCAGGAGGTTCGAGTTTATTTTCAGTGGAACTAGAAAATCTATGACTCAAGCATTTAAACATATTCATCCAGCTTACTTATTTTTTCCATAATGTTACTTTAATACATCCCTTCCATAAAGTTATTCTAATATAGTGACATATTCAGATGTGGCTGTCTCCATACTTTCAACAACAAAAAATGTTTTCTAGAAAGGAATGTTTTAGAAACAAAATCCCCTAGGAGTGAAGTGTTCATAATAGTTCATCATTCCACATCTCTACAAACAGGTACGCTTTAGAAGTGCCAGAAAGGTACTTGTATTCTTCACCTTTTGCTTCACCTGTGTGTGTCTCTCTTGTACCCTTTATAAAATAAGGATTCAAAGCCAGCAGACTCAATAAATAAGCAAGGGTACAAGCTTCATTCAGCTACCGTTAGTTTATAAAATTCTTTTCCTTCATTCTCACAAATAGGTATTTAAACTTATTTGTTTCAGGACTGCAAAAATTAGAAATGAGGGAATTGACTGCTTATATGAAGCTGACAGAGTTGTGCAAAAGCAAGCCATGGATATATAACTACCTGTGCACTAAATATTTTGAAGAAAACATACATAGATCTGTAAGAGAATGATAGTATCCTTACTTTGGTGTAAAGCAGCAGTCATGTGATACATAGTTTGGTACCTATAGCAAAAGTGGGGCTCCCAAGTGATGGGAGAAGTGTATTTCAGGAAGAATTACTGCATTTGAGAGGGTCTTGAGGCAACAAAGTACCTGGATATGTTTCAGGATTTTGAAAAATCAAATGATTGATTCTGAGTGTGTATGCATAGAGATCAAGAAGACAGGAGAGAGAAAAAATCAGGGGTCACATTCAGGACCTTGTAAAACATGTCAAAAATTGGTACCTTTATTCTAAGATTTTTCAAGATTTAATGAAAGATCTATTT
>PVJX010018707.1:0-36052 GCA_004027295.1 Dolichotis patagonum
TAGTTTGTGAAACCATGTGAATACAGAGAAACGTTAAACCACAACACAACCAAGAAACACAGACTCCTTCCTTTCCAATCCAAGATTTACCAGGAGGAGGTCAGTATGGGAGTTCCCATGAAATGTTAGTCAGATGAAGGATACACACTGCATCAGGAATTTTATAGAGCTGAAGTTTTTAATGTGAGAGTCTAGTGTCCAGCGATTAGGCAGAAGATCTGCACTACAGAACATAGGTCACCTATGTTACCCTCAGGTGTCGTGGAAAGAAGTCATGGGTCTACCAAAAATGCACTCAGATCAGTGGAATAGAAATTCTGAGCACCAATGGAGGTAAGGAGATGAAATCCATGGATTCCCATGCTTCAAGACCAGTTTGGAAGTGCACACAGAACTCCACCGACCACATGAGAAGATCCAGACCAGTCCTGAAACTGAGGTGCTCCCTCACTTTGTGTCCAGGAGAATCACGTACCTGAGAAGTTGGTTACAATGGGATTAAAACCTGCTAAGAGAGGTTGACTCTCAAGTCACACAAGGAAAGCCAGGATGAATCTGATGGCTATGGGAGCCATTCACTCTGTTAAAAAGTATGCTCCAATATTTCTCCTCAGTTGTTGTCTAAGCTCCAACTCTTCAGAAAGTTGAAACTTGTGTTATTTGTGAAAGAGTACAAGGAATGGGGTTCCTGACCTGGCATACAATGGATAATGTAATCCCAGAAGACGATGAAACCTGAAGCTTAGGGGCTCCAAGGCCAGTTTTGGCTGACAACTCAATTGTTGGGCTGTCATTCAGTGAGACTGAGCCTGAATTCTTCCACAGGTTTCTCATGGCTGACCCTGGGTTCTTAGACCAGTCCCCACTAGGAAATGCACAGAAGGGCGCTTGATGGAGTCAAAATGTTCTAATGGTCAAGCTTATTTTTTGTCACTTTCCCAGTCAGGTACGTGCCTTGCCAGACCTCCTCCTATATTGTTGCTTCCTGCCCCTTATCTTAGCCCTTGTTCCTTGAGTTCAGATGAGTAAGTTACAATCTGATTAAAACTTCTAATAGGACTGCAGTGAGACCCCAGACACGGGGGTGTGCAGGTCAGTTTAGAGGAGGAAGCAGAGACACTTTCTTCCTCTGCTGTTGGTGGCAACCAACGTGTCCATCCGCTCTCCTGCTGTCTGAACTACCTGTCAGTGTTAGAGACCTCCGTTCTCTGGCTGCCCAACTGGAGAAGCCTCCTGCCCCTGTTGTGATGTCCTACGTCACTGCTCTTTTAGATATCTCCATGAAATTTCAAACATCTCCTAAGTAATATCCTCAATCAGAGTTTCCATAGAGATCCTCTCAGCAGGCACACAGCATAGATGGTGCAGTACTTTCTAAGAAGTATGCCACAAACGATCCCATCCCACAGGCCAAATGTTCATCACAAGGTACATGTAGCAGTGTTCTTTACTGTGATTTTGAAGGAAATTTATCACAGAATTAATTGCCACATCCTATGGAGTAGCTTGGGCCCTTCACTGATGGAAGCTTGAATGAAGCAGGGTGTTGCCCATGAAGGGTCTCTGGATGATGCCCATGAGTATGAACTTTTTAAGGATTACCATGCCACTGAGAAAGAAATCAGAGACTTTCTCAATATTTTGCATATACGTGGCAGGTCTGGGCACTTAAAATTTGAGATGCTCCTGAAGCTCTCCACGCATATTTTGATGCAGGAAATATACCTGAAACATAGCCAGGGAGCCAATAGTGATTCCTCAAGCTACCGATTCCTTTGTGGGTCACAGATCCTTTGCCATAGTCATCAAGAAGCAAGTCCTGAATGTTTGGGCCAAGATCATTTATACTCTCCAGAGTTTCTTCCCTACTCTGTTAGAAGAGGCTTAGAGAGATGAACAGAAAGAGTAGCAGAAAATCCCAAAAGTGAGCCAAGCAGTGTGGCCAAAATTCTGGTGCATCTCACAGATCATTCTCATACTGCACCCACACCTACTATTCTGCGGTGGTCTTAAAGGTTTAACCTTAAAGGTTTAAGGTTAAAGAGGTTTCAAGAGGTTAAAGAAGAGTCAAACTTTAAACTGGGTTATTTAGGTTTTCAGGTAAAAACATCAGTTCTTTTTTGCTATTAGACTAGTGTAAGTACAGTGTCTGTTTTTTAGATCTTATTTAATTGAAAATATTCTTCTTACAATAAAAAATTCAAAACATTAAGAATAAATTGTATTGCTCTTTTTAGTTTGAACATTTAGCAAGTATTTTGACCTTGATAGAAGAATTTATGATACAAAGAATTAATCGCTAATATATTTTTATATCATTCTGTATTTTATTGTTTATTTTTGTTAATGAGTTTTGTTACTTTAAATACTTGCCAATATGTTTGGTACTTTTCACTTAGCTCATCAGAAATCACCAAAGAATTAGAAAAGGGTTTTGCATGAACATGACCGAGAAACTTCAGTAGACATTGGTTTGGAATCACCAAATAGTTAAAAAATTGTTATTAATTTATTAGTGGATCTATTATCCTTGCTTTTTGCTTGTAACATTAAATAAAATTATCTTCAATTTACTTATTTACTCAACCTCTATGTGTACTTGAAGTGTAATTAGTTACATTTTTCACTTTTCATTTTTTATTTGGTTGTCGAGCCAGCAATAATTGACCATCCATGTTCGGGAAGACGCCAGGTAGTGCTACAGATGTTGTGGAAAAGAAGATCCAGCCATTGTCCATGTGATTTTACATCACAGCAGCTGTTAAAACTAGTAACCTGAGCTTGTACCTAAAGCAAAGGACAAGCCAAAAAAAATGACGAAGAGGATTTTGGCAGTGCTGTGTGCCAGGAATTTGAAATTCCCTCAGTGGAAGGTAGTTTAGTTGAGGCTGGGTGCTGGGATGACGGAGGCAGTGGAATTGGTGAGCTAAGCTCAGGCCCTCACATGCTACATCTCAGATTGAGAGCCTCTCCCGGCAATGGCATACCAATCTCAACATTTTCTTTGGAATTTTAAATGAACCAGAAAAGTATCTTCACCAGCTGGCAGGAATCGGAGGATTAGGGGTGCTTCCTGCGCAGGTGAGCACAGGGTACAATCCAGACAGCATGTCCATGCAGCTGCCAGAAAGCATTTATGGTGTTCCTTTGCAATGAAATTCTCAGAAACCACTGAAATGTCATTGTCACCATAGGCTGCACAATCAGATCTTGGTCTAATGCAGAGATATTGTATTACCGTTACTCAGTATGTTTTATTTTAAATGCTCATTGAGAGCTCCATAGTTTGTGATGCAAAAAGAAATAGAAATCGGATTCACTGAAAGAAAAGACACCTAAGAGGGAATTTTTTGGTCACTTGCTGAAACAGGCCATGTGAGTTCCCTATTAATGAATAATAAATCTAAACCCAAATTAAATAACTGAGAATACAATACAGACATACTAGTATTACTGATTTAGCAATATTTCATTTATGTGGCTTTTTATGTCATTTGGACTAGTACAATTTCTAATGTCTTAAAAATAAAATTAAATATGGCATGGTTACCATCATCTAGGGTGATAATCTTGGTAATAATTATCAATATCATGAACTGAAATGCTAAATTTTTGTAAACCACTGTGCTGTGGGTTTTATAAAACATATATATATATATATATATATATATATATATATATATATTGCTAAATGGTACATGAGATGGTGGACCACAGTTTGTTTGCAGAAAAAAGACTTGAATTTTCTCCAGTTAAACAAGACAGTGATGGCTAAGAGGTGATTTATATACTGGGCCTCAATCCTTGTACAGTGTACATAGCTGCTCTCTTCTAAGACTGAGGAAAATCTGAAGTCACTTAGTCATTTTCTGCTCATATCTTCAACATATGATTCATGTGACTAAAATCAAACTTCAAACATAACTAACGGTTTTGAGATGTAGAGGCAAAATTAAGCAATGTAAATGCCAAAAGAATGTGAGGGAGTAATAAGAAAGAAAAGACACTGCATGACATTACCATTATCTGTAAATGTGAGATTCACAAGGTGTAGGGATCCACTTTCCTGTTTCACCATGACAACCTGAAACAGTATGTCTTTGTTCCTGATTTACACCAGAGATCTCACTCACAGGTAGAATCCAAAAAGTTGCACTCATAAACTTTGAGGGTGTAATTGTGGTTATCTGAAGAGTTTTGTGATGACAAGGTAAAGCAGCAATAGGAATATGTGTGCATCTGAACAGAAGTAACGCAAGAGCTAAGCCTTGCATGCTAAGCCAGCATGATTTGACTCAAATGGTACACTTGCTCTGATTCCATGTTTGAGGATGATTTGTCCCATGTCACTGCACACATGGGACAAAGCCTGTCCTCTGCACAAGCCACAGAGTAGGAATAAGAATTTGAAGTGTTGAGAGAACTTCCCAGAAATCTCCCCTAGACAGGATAGGAGCCAACATGAAGACTCCAATGAATCAAAACTGAAGACAAAATCACCTCATCATTAATGGAATCAGAGAGAAACCAGTTCATGTCTGCCATCAGACCTAAAAGGCCAATGCAGGCCTTTGGTCAGACTACCCTGCTGATTTCTCTGCAGTGCTGTCAAAAACATAACGAAATTCTTTTACAGGTCAACTTAATTAGAGATTTTTATGCCCAGCTCATTTTCCAACATCTCATTCACATGTAGAAAATTTAAGAAAATACTCTTATAAAAGGAAGGAATATAAGTGTTATTATCAGAGGCTAGGAAAATTTGTGGGCAAATGGTTAATAAAGTTTATTCAATCTGTATTAAGATAGTAAGACAGGAGTAAAAAGTTCTGGCCTACTCTTTTACAGTATGGTGACTATAGGTCACAGTTATATAGTGCATATGACAAGAAACCCACAGGATGGAGTTTATATATGTTTAACTGAAAATGTTATGTTTGAAGTCTTAGTAGCATATAAAAATTCTTAAAAATTTCACATGACACACATATCTGTGTTACTATTGTTTATTCTCGGTGAAAAATAATACAAAACCGAGACAAATGTAAGGAGCAGAGGTTTAATATGGTTTATACTATGTAGAGGTTTCAGTCCATTGTCCTTTTCCTCCAAGTCAGGGCAGCATGGCCGAGAGGCTAGCCAGAGGAGAAACAGGTTATGACTTGGCTCTGGGACACAGAGAGGAAAACAGAATGAAAGAGGGAAACAGAACCTTCTTCTCCAAAACTACAGCAACTCAGCTCCTCTAATCAGGCTGAACCTCCAGGCAGCATAATTGGGTGCAAACTATTATGTAGAGTAACTCATTGAGAGATACCACCTAATTGTTATCCAATCACGCTCTAGATTACCCACTGAGGAGCTCATGAGGCTTTATGTGAACATCTAGACATAAATCATAACAAGTCTAAAACGTCAAATAACAGACCATTTGTAGTTAAAATGCTTTGTTTATACAATAGGTAAAAGTAAAGTAAAGAAAAAAAAAGGAAACTTAGGGCTTGATAGTACTCTAAGTTGGAATGCTAACTCAGGACAGATAGGACAGATCTGACGCAAACATAGAGACCTCCAGCAGCCTGAAACTTGTCATTCCGGGGAGAAATGAGACAAATGTGTCCTATTGTGCCTTTTTCTACCTTATCTCTGAAGCAAAAGGAGTAGGAAAACGGGTTGCAGGATTTGTCACAGAGGAAAGCATAGAGAGGGGCACATTTACTGCAAGGAATAAAATTCAAAAGCATATGTAGTACCAAGAGCAGCACAGAATTCACAGGACTAGAAGGCCCATATCTTTCTATGCAATCTGCTCTGAAAGGAACTTGGAAGACTGGTTGGATGGCACTCTGCAAGAATATTTTCAGAGATGTGAGTGCTATAGTAAGAGAGGTGAGAGAAAAATATGCAAAGGAACCAGTCAGTGGCCCTGCTAGGAGGGTGGGTGCATTCCTGAGGATGGAGAAAGGGGATCCTCCACCTTCATACCTGAGAAGACCACTCAAAGCCCCTCCCTTGCTGGTTCATGGGTATAGATTGGCATTATTGCCATGATTGTAACACTTAATTCTATGCTGTCACAAAGGATTAAAGGCTTCATCTTATAGTTATGGCCTGAGATCAGCAGTGGGAGGATTACCAGAGTTGTCCATAGAACACAGTGAGTGACTACAGGACTAAGTCAATCACATACCATATGTTAGTGGGAGCACCACAGAATCCATTCACTTCCTTTAAGCCTTTTTGGATGACAGGTAGGTATACTCAAGTAAGATGACACCGAAATCCAGTGCTGAGGGAGTCTGAGTTATTTCTTCCATTCTATGAGCAGAGAAGCCTCAGAAATCAAGTATTAGGACAATTGTAGAATATTTACGTTTTTGAACATTTTTTTTGTTTCTTCTGGGTCCCAAGGACATGCGTGATGACAAGAAAAGCCACAGAAGGAATGCTTTACATAATCTGCCACCAGGTGAAACATATTTGTGAAATAAAAGGAGATGCCAATAAGAGACATCTTAAGTCTCATGTGTCACTGCCAGAATATATCAGACAGAGATGGCAGCACAGAGTGTAAAGTTCACTGATTCTTTCACAGCTCACCAGAAGAGCAGCAGGTTCACAACGGTAAGTCCACCTGATTCCCAGAGCTTTTCTGTACAGAAAACTGTGGATGTAGCTTCCTTATCCCTATGGTATTATTTCCATTCTGAAAGTGCACTTGACCCTCACCCTGTCATTTCCAGGCAGCCCTCCATTGCCTCTTCTCTTACTCATACTCCTGCTTTCAGGGTCTCACCTTGGGTACCATGCATTCACTTCTAACAGAAACATGTGCATCCTAGAGAAATGCCAATAGGCCCGCAATGACTCCCCACAACCAAAAGTATTCAAGACAGTGCATCAGTGAAACACGTGCTTCCTTCCTGTTCCTCTTGGGTCCTTAGGTATACTCCTCCAATTCCTGTTCAAAAATCACAGAATGAACGAACCAATTATCAAGGAAGACATGCTGAAGGCTCTCAATTAAGTGTGTCAGAGCTATTTTACTGTGGTTTTGAGAAGAGCTTCTGCTTTCATCATGAATATGTTTACAATTGAGTCACTGAGGTCAGCTCAACAAAGGATATGTATGGCCTTGTCAGGAAAATGCAACTCCTCAATAGTGGAAGGTTCATCCTGGCAAGAGGTGACCCAAGAGTTGGCTCCTCATCAGGTTCCTGGAAGTGAACTTAATGAAGGTCAACTCTGCTACTTAGGAAGCTCTCTGGAAATTCCTGGAGGTGTTGCAAGTGCATCCCAGGAGCAAGTACTTCATGTATGGAGAGTGCAGAGTCTCACTGCCTAACATTTTATGAGATGAAAGCATCTGGTTTCCCAGCAGGGGCCCAACACTGATCCTGTTTGCAGTGAATGCCTTGGTGCTTCATAGAGCGACTCTGAATCCAGTAGCATGAATGTCCGTGACCTTTTCACTAAAATCAGTAGAAACCTTCACTGTGCTTTTGCTACAGAAAGTAAATAAGCTTTGAAAGATGGAGAGAGCCCACGGCAGATCTGCTGCTACTACCAGCACTACTGGCATGGGTAGGCATGTCGCATAGACACGATCAAACACTCCTTTACTTCTACTGAGGTTTCAGTATTCTTCTTCCCCACACTAGAAAATATTGAATTATATATAGTTTGTTGTTTGTAAAAATGAAATGAACCTATCACTCATATTTGTGATGGTGGAAGTTTTAAAATCAACAATACATTGTATGTTTCATTTGCCTTTGTTTAGTCATTTTAACTTACAGGTATGCTGTGTGAGCTGCAATGTGATGCACTTTCTGGAAATGTAGACAAGTCCAAATTTTCATAAGGTTCATTTGTAATCTGGGCTTCGTGGTCACTCTGTTGATTTGTTCATTGCTGGTGTGACAAAATAACTTAGAAAACCAAAGGAAAGAAGAAAGTCTAATTTTGGCCCAGGGTGCCTAGGAATTAAACTCTGTATACTTCTGGCTGTACTGCTTCTTGTCTGAGGTGAGGTAGAATACCAGAGCAGCAGGAGTGTGTGCAGACACCTCTGCTGAATTCATGGCAGCCAGATGGAGAGTGAAAGCAGATGGAGAGAGAAAGAGCCAAGAAGGAAGGACTGTGGGCAGCTTAGTGTCTTCATGGTGAAGTCATTTTACCATTGGCTCCACTTCCTAAGTTTCTATGATTTCCCAGTGATGCCATCAAAGAACAGAAAAGCCCCTGGATTATTCTACTCATGAAGTTATAGCATTCAGTGTCCAATCGCTGTCCAAAATTTCTTCAGCGGCACCCAAAGCACTACCACAGGAAACCTGGAGCACATTTCACATTCAGCCCATCAAGCTCATGATCCTTCTTACTCTCCAGATATACATTGTGTATCTGCTCTTCTGAAATGAGCTCTGAGTTAGTGGTGGGAAAGTGGAAATAAGACATATTTTCTCTATCAAGAAAGTGAAAAATTTCATGATACTCAGATAAAGACCTATATTATTGCTTGATATATTTATTAGAATGTGGGAATTGCAATAATATGAGAATAACCATCCTATATCTTAATATGCCTTGTATGTAGATGTCACACCAAACACTCATGAGGTCACAGCTGGAACATTTTGGAGGTTGCTGGGTGTAGGTTGCTTGATGATGCAATTAAGTAGGTGGTGCTGTGCTTAGTAAGGCCTTGTTAGGATTAAGATTCCCTATGCTGGGTGTGAGTGCTACAGGGGCTTAAGGTGAGTAGCCTGAGAATAACACAAGGGCCAGAAAAAGGACTGGTACTATCACTTGAAGTTTGCTCCTAGAGTTTGCTACTTTGCTGACAGCACACATGTACTTGCCCCACTTTGCCATGGATGGCATCTCTTCTGTCATGTCCCTTTGCCAAAAGTCCTGTCTTGGATCCACCTGACTATGAACTTTAAACTCTACTAAATGTGAGAAGGAATTAAACCTTTCCACCTTCAATTTTTAGTTTTAGGTATTTCGTCTAAGCAATAAGAAAAACACTAAGACATCTGCTGTATGAAGAAAAGTGTAAGTGTAGGTCAGATGGAGGGAAAAGAGCTCGAGAGAAGGCAGTGTGAATTACACAGAAGTTTAATTCAGTCAATCTGACACCATTTTTCAAATTAATCTATAGAACACATATTTGGGTCTAAAGAGAATCTACAGCTTCAGAAGTACAAGAGTGCTGAGAATATTCTAGTATGGAACCCTAGAATGGAGACTCTAGAATTGAACTCTAGAATGGAGAATGCTCTAGAATGGAATCATAGTGATCATATTGTAAGGCCAAAATGAAAGTGCAAAGCAATGTGAGGCCATGACATTAGGTAAAACCAGCAGGTCCTCCAGTAGCCCAAGTAGCATTTCACTTCTCTGATGCAGATCTTCACATGTGATCTTATTGAAAAATAGAAAACTTTATCAAGGTAATCAGCTATAGTTCTTTATTATATTTTTGTGTTGATTATCTCTGCCAATCTAGCCATTGGATAAATTAAAACACTTCTCAATTTGTCTAGTGAAGGAGAGATTTGACCTCTCTTGCTAAATCTAAGCTTTGGTCTCCCATAGATAGTTTTTATCATCTTATCTGAAAGCAACACCAAGGTACGTTTCTCCCCCTGATGTGAGTACATGACTATATGTGACAAACTGCTGCTCATTGCAAGTGTCATTTGTTTCGATATCAAATGAACATATAGTGACATCCATCATTAATGTACATAGAATATTTTAAGAAATGCTCTTTTATTTTTGATCATTGTTAAACCAGAAGAAATGTCTAATTGACTGTATATTAGTTTGTTTAGCAATATTTTAAAAATCCTGTAGTCTGAGGCACATCAAAACTACAAATTGAGATTCCCACAGTTCTAGAGAATGTAATTCCCTGATCAAGGTTTAAGCATGGAGGGTCTCCATTGGGATATCTCTAGTTGGTTTGCAAGAGCTGTCTTCTCCTGGTCTCTTTACTTGATTTTCCCTGTGTGTGTGCACATTCTTATGTCTCATTGTTCATCCTAATGCCTTCTTGCAAGGGTGACCAATTCTTATTATATTAGAGAGGACCCTAATGAATTTAGTGTGAACATATTTTTAAATAAAATGCCTCTGAATACAGTACCAATCTGATAAAGTTGTGGTTAAAACTTCCACAAGCTATGACAGAAAACTCCCATTTTCCCCCCAAAAGAACCTTCCTGTAAACTTTAGATCAGATTAGAGCTCCTGTTACATCTTTTTCCCAAACACATCTGGTCCTTATGATTTGTGGATGGTAACTACGACACACATTGTAGGAAACAATTCCTAATTGTCAAGCCATTCTGCTCTGTATTATCCTTTGAAACCCCATTATCTTGATTCCTGAGCTATCTGGGCCTGACTTCTTGGGTTATGGAGACTGAGACCATAAATAAAGCTCAAATTACTTGAGGCTATACACAAATCCTTGTATTGCCACATTTAGCCTTGAAATGGAAAAAAAAATGAACTTGCTGCATATTCTAACTAGGTATTTAAGTGTAATTTGCAAATTTGAAGGGAGGGCTAGATATTTATTTGGGGGAAGAAATGATTGAAACTAGAGGTAAATTAGAGGGAATTACTGAAGGAGGCACTAAAGAGATATCTCTTGCTGACTTTCCAGCAGCTTTGATCTTTATCCAGGAAGAACAGACAATGAAAATTCAAATTAAGTAATGGATACCTTGATGAAGAATGTTATTTTTCTTTGTTAAAATAAACTTTTAGCTGAATGAATTTCTATGAATATAATTCATTTTCTTTGACACACTTTGAGTTAAAATAGTATCTATAGAGAAGGATGCAATTATGTCTATAAACATCAGTATAAATATATTTCATTAAACAGTGAATATTTCTCAGTCATCACAATATGTTCATATATGTATACACATATATATACATACATATGTATGCATATATATACACATATATATGCATACATATGTATGTATATATATGTGTGTGTGTGGTTTTATGGGCGTAAAAACTGGATTTGATTTATTTCCTGCTTCTAGAAGACAATTAAGTACATTGGGTGGCTAAGCAAAAATACTTTACTTCTGATCATTCTAGAGTTGAGAATTTCAAGATCAAGGTATCCGGAGATTGGATTCCCGTTGAGTTGTGCACTGCAAACCGGTATCTTCTTGCTGTAACCTCATAGGATGGAGGAAGAGAAATTTCCCTTCTGATTTCCTATAAACACAGCAGCTGTGTTGGCTTGGATGTCCTCTCAAGGTTTCATGCAAAGGTAAGCAGTTATCAAATATTCAACTTCATAATACAGGCATAAGTGGTAGGATTTTAACATAAGAATTTCAAATGACAAGAATAATCAGTGCACATATAGGATGGTCAACTGAAATGCACTGTGAAACAATAGCAATATTTTCATATTCTCAAGGAGGTAGGTGTCAGAGCTAAGAAAGTTCCATAAAGAGAACTCATCAGGAGATTACAACACCACACAATTTTAACTGAATGAGCAGTGTATCTTTATCTTACAGTTTACTACTCTAAAATGCATACATTTAAATATATACAAAACAAAATTTTATATAACTGTAGATGTTCATCACTCAAATATATATATATATATATATATATATATATATATATATACACAATTATAACTTGAATTTGACATTGAGGAGCTCCATTCACTTTCTTAACTAATACTACAAAATATATACATAGACATAGAAGAATATTTATTACATAGAATATAAAATACATATATATAAATTAATTTTGTTACATGGTTTAAAAAACGTTTCTTAGCATAATATTGCTATCAATTGTAAGAGAAAATGATACGAAAATACAAGATGTAACTCCAAAGAAATAAGAAAAAACATATTTCCTAATAATATGACCATCTACCTCACCAAGGCAAGTCATTGTTAAACAATAATGTTATCCTCAAATTATCCATCTCACACAATTATACTAGGACATAAATTTTCTAGTACATAATTAATTTAAACATTGAGCATGATGATAAGTAGAAGTAAAGGTTAGTGCGAGTTTTTGCTAACAAACACATCATATCCCGAACACACAATATTGTTATCAGCTTTCCCATATAATATCAGATATGAGATAAAGAGCCAGTGTCCTAATACCTGAAAAGAGGCAATACTCAAGAATTTGCAGCAATGCGGCATTTTCATGGAATCCTTTGATTAATGTGTAGAGTACCAGGACAGGGACTTTTCTTGAAAACTACTGAGTGAGAAAACCCAATGCAGTAATATGGGGGTTAAGGCAGGGTCTTCTTAGCACACCAGGTCAAAAGAGTCAGAGAACACCAATATGACAGGAAAGAGTATCAAGTGACTCAGCGGACATCATATGCATGAATGATTGTGCTGACATGAACCATATTGTTTGTTTAACTAATATACACTACACGGGAAATACTGAAAAATTCTGAGAGAAGGAAAATGATGTAAAGCAGAAACTCAGGTTTTAATGAAGACAGGAAGGATGTTATAGAATGGAGAAGGTAAAATTAAATATTTTACTTTGTGTTTATATTTGATGAAAGGGAAAATAGTTTGTTCCCACTAATGATAGCAAGAATATACTCTGTGGTTACACTTGCAAATATGTGGAATATATGACAAAGTGGTATAAGAGACTTGAGAAAAATTGAAGATATTCTGCAATAAGATACTTGCACCAACTGTGAGATGTTAAAATATTATTTGAAATCAGACATCAGTTATTTGCAAACATACTTTAAATTTGAACAGCTCAGAAAAATTGCAAATAACAATGATCAAAATTGGTATGTTGGGAAGAGACAATATTGCATAATGGTTACTTTTCCAATTTCTCGCAGCAGAAAACAAAATGGTGTTTACACAATGAGACTGACTAATTTCATTTATGACTATGTTCTCAAGTTCCATCCACTTACCGAAGTCTCAAGACTATTGTTCTTTGTGCCTGAGTAGTATTCCACTGTCTAAAAATACCACATCTTGGGCTGGGGATTTAGCTCAGTGGCTTAAGTGCCTGCCTGGCAAGCGCAAGGTCGTGAGTTCGATCCCCAGTACCAAAAAAACAAAAACCCACATCTTTTTTATTCATTCTAACATGAATGAGAATTTGAGTTGTTTCCATGATTTAGATATTATAAGTTGTGCAGCTATACACACAGCAATAGCTCTGGTATGTTTTTAATTCCTCTGGGAAAATATTCAGAAGAGGGAATAACTGTGTCAAATGGGACCTGTTATCCTAGTATTTTGAGATATCTCCACATTGATTACACTCCCAACATAAGTGGAGAAGCTTTCTTTTTTCACCAAACTCCAGCCAGGCAATTTTTATTGGTTGATTTCTTGATGACGGCTATCCTTCCAGAGTGACATGTAATCTCAGTATTGTTTTAATTGACATTTCTTGAATGACCGATGATGTTGAATATTTGCTCACATATATATTTGCTATATTTTTTTCATCTGCAAATCCTATAAACATCTCAGATTCCCATTTCTGGATGGAGTCTTTGAATTTTGGAGCCTGATTTTTTTTCAGTTCCTTAGAAGTGTTAGATATAATTCCTTTGTGTGATGGAGAGATCATGATAAGTTTTGCCATTCTGTGGGTTGTTTTCATTTGGTTGGTAGTTTCCTTTGCTGTGCAAGAGATTTTAATAAGCTTACATCTCATTTGCTTATTCTCTCTCGTGTTTCCCTTGCAGTCTGAGTTTTGTTCATGAAGTGCCTGCTTATACCTATATCTTCACGATTTCTAACTACATTCTCTTCTGGTATATTTGGACTTTGTTTTAGTACATGCGGCTTTAAATTATTTTGACATTTGTTAGTGCACTGTGATAGACATGAGCCTAGTTTTAGTCTTTAGCAGATAGGCCACACTTCCAATGCTATATAATAAGGAGGCTGTCTTTCTCTAGTGAATATGTTTGTCCACCTTGTCAAAGACAATGTGTTTTAATGTGTTTGGAGTTGCATCTGCATCTTCTTTTCTGTTCCTCTGATCCTTGGGTTTCTTTTCCAATGTCATGCTGAATTTATCACAGTAGCTTTGCAGGACAACTTCACTTTAGGAATTATGATGTCCCAGGCTTGCCTTTGTTGTGCAAATTTGCTTTTATTATTCTAGGACTCTTCTGATTTCAAGTGAATGTTAAGAATATTTTCACTAGTTCTGTGTGATATGATAGTGGTGTTTTTTTGGACTTGCTTTAAATCTGTATAATAGTTTTGGTAGGATGGCCATTTTCACTATGTGGATTCTAACTACCCAAAACATTTCTTAATCATACAACTCACACGGATAATTTTCTGATGTAGTGTTAAAATTACATTAGAAGAACAGCCAAACTTTAAACCACAGGTATTTAAGGACATTAGGAAACAAATTATATGAGTTATTTTTTTAACTAGATATGAGTAATACTAGGAATTATTTTTGGACATTCTTAATTGAAATATTGTTTTACAATATAAATTTCATAATAATTTATCGCTTCTTTTTAAATTGAACAGTTAACAATTTTTTTAACTTTGGTGAAGAAACATTTACTAAAAGGAATTATATTCTTTAGTATTCTGCTTTTTTAATTTTTTGAGAATTTTATTTTTAAATGTAGACAAAAGCAACTAGTACATTTCTTTTACTGCAGCATAAAGCAACAGAGAAATGGAAAATTAATTTTCATGCAAAATGCAGAAGAGATTTCAGTAGGCAATAGCTGTTGGTATCACCAATTGATGAAAAAAATACTGTGGTTAACTTGCTGCTGACTCTATTAAAATTTTCCAGTGCTTGTAACATTCAATTAAATTATCTTTGATTTACTTGTTTAGTCAAATTATAGGAGTTTTCACCTTTTATAAATTTAAATTATTTAAATGTTTTTACTGGGGGTTTTTGTTTGTTTTGCATTTGATTTTCCATCAAACATTAGCTTAACACCCCTTTTCTGGAATATTCCACATAGTAATGCTCATGGTGAGAAAAAGAAGATTCAGCCATTGTCTATGTGACTGTAGGCTATAGAAGCAGCAGAATAACGACTGCCTATGACAAAGGACAAGCTAGGAAACTAAACAAAGGCATATTCGGGCAAAAACTAACATAAATGATCTGATTTTGGCAGTTTGGAGCATGATGAATTTGGAATTCCCTCACTGCAAGGCAGTATACCTGATGCTGCGTGTTGGGCTGGATGGGGCTGTGGGACTGGTGAGCTAGGGTGGGGCCCTCACATGCAGCATCTCGGATTAGAGAGACTCTGCCTGGGATGACACAGAGATCTCAAATTTTGGGGGGAATTGTAAGAATATCAGAAAATGTCTCTACTAGGGCCAGATTGCAAGGACTTGGGGTATTTCCCTGTACAGGTGAACACCAGTTAGTTTTCACATTATGTCCAGGGATCTGTGGAGAAATACCCATGAGACTCCCTTGTGATGAAATTCTCAGAAGACACTGAACTGTCATTTTCATCATAGGGTGCAGAATCTGACTTCACTCCATTCCATTTACACTTCCTTACTGTTGTTTTAGGTATAATTTGTCAAAGTCTAACAGAGCTCAGTATTTGGCGCTACACATAGGAATGGAAATTGAGTCAGCTGAATGAAAAACCACTTAGGAGGAAGGTTGTTGGTCACTGACTGAAACAGCCCATGTGAGTTGCTTGTGGAAGTATAACTACAACTGCCCACCCACAATAAAAACAAGAGGGTCTAATTATGAAAAACTAAGGTTATTTATTCAGTAGCATTTCATTTTATGTCATTTGAACTTACATGTTTTCTAACAGTTTAAAACCAAAATTATATATGGGATGATTACCATCATCTATGGAAATAATTTTCATTATAATTAACAATAGAATGATTAAAATGGCAATCTTTGTCCACCATTCTGATGAGGGTCTTCCATAAATTTCATAAAACATACGAGAGGATTGATCACATTACAATAGCAGAAACAACTCGCAGTTTCTCAGATCAAGCAACATGCAAAGGGAAGGAGATGGGTAGCACTCTGGTTGTGAAATCTCTCTGGAGAACACATTGCTGCACTACTCCAAGCCTGAGGCAACTCCATTGTCACTCAGTCATTTTCCACTCATTCCTTCACAATATGTTTCAGGTGATTAACATCAACCTTCCAATACAATATAGTGTTTTGTGGTGTAGTATCTAAAATAAGCAATAAAAATGTCAAAAGAAATATGAGGTAGTAATAAGGAAGGAGAGACACTGGTTAACATTATCATTATCTGTAAGTGTGGTTCTAGCAAGCCTCAGAAGATCAGGTTTTCCAACTTACAATTTCACATGGACAACTTGCAACCAAATGAGTCTTGGTGCCTGGTTTACTCTCAGATCTCACTCATCTGTAGAATATAAAAAGTTGATCTCACAAACTTTGAGAATGTAATTGTGGTTACCTGAAGAGATTGAAGACAACAAGGTAAGAGCAGCCACGGGCATATGTGTATATATGAACAGACAAAATGCAAGAACTTAGTCTGGCTGGTGAAGAGCAGACATAGAACAGCACATTTTAACTCTGACCATGTACTTACTTGCACTAGGCTTCATGCTTGGGGATTGGTTTGTCCCATCTCTCATCCCTCATGGGACACAGTTTATCTTCTGCCCACATTGCAGAGGGAAAACACACAAAAATTTGTGGTGATGTGAAATTTCCAAGAAGCCTCCCTAGATAGTTATGAGGCAATATGAAGACACTGAATAACGAAAAGTAAAGAAAATATTATATCATCATAAATGGAATCAAAATGAAACCACTTTATATCTGCTGTCACACCTAAAGGCTAAGGAATGGCTTTTTGCCGACTATACTTTTGATATCTCTACAGGGTTCCAAGAAATATAAGAATGTTGGTCTATATGGAAAACTTCAAATCGAGTCTTTTCCTGCCTGGCTTATGTTGAATCATCTCATTCATAGGTACAACATTTAAGAAAATACTGTTATAAAAGTTGACTGTGTAACTTTTATTACCTGATGCTAGGAAAATTTGGGGCAAACAGGAATAAAGTTTTAGTCTATGAGTAATAAGATAGTAAGACAGCAGTAAAATGTTTTGTTGTACTCTGTATAGTATGGTGACTACAGGTCACAAATACATAGCAAATTTCAATAAAAGGCCACAGCATGGATTTTAAATGTTTTTAACTGAAAATGTTATGTTTGAAGTGATAGTAACATATAAGTAGACTTAAACATTTTCTATTGCATACATGCATCTGGCTTAGTAGCATTATTGTCGGTCAGAAACTATACCTACCACAAACAACTGTAAGGAGCAGAGGTTTACTTCGGTTCACAATCTGTAGATGTTTCAGTCTATAGCACTTTTCTTCCAAGGCAGGGGAGCATGGCAGAGAGCATTGGCAGAGGATTAACAGCTTATAGCATTTGCGCTGGGATGCAGAGAGAAAGGAAGAGAAATTATGGTAATAGACCCTGCTTGTCCACAGCTGCAGTGACCCACCTCCTCTAGTCAGGCCATCCCAGCAGCATATTTAGGTGAAAACTCCTACGTAAGGTAACCCATTGAGAAGTACCACAAAGTTGTTATGCAATCACCTTCCATAATCCCCAATCAGGAGCTGATGTTGCTTTAGCAGAACTCTTAGATAGAAATTATAACTCCAAAACCTCAAATGGTACACTGTTATTGGTTAAAATAATCAGTTTATATACTACTTAGAAATACATTAAATAAAAAAGAAAAAGAAGAGATTCAGGGCCTAGTAGGACTCCAAGTTCAAACCCTATTTGAGAACTGCTAGCATAGCTCTGCTCCAAACACAGAGAGGTATAAAAGCCTGGAATTTTTTTAATCATTTGGAGCATATGGTGGATTAAAAACATATGGTCAATTTTATACAAGCTGAATTGAATCTATGTGGTGTTGGGTAGGGTACCCATATGAGGATTGTTGACAACATAAAAGGAGAACTGAAGATGTGAGTGTTTTTATTTGGTGCTGTTGATTCTCTTGTCAAAATGGTTACTCCTGGAGGAGCTTGCTGAACTTCCTTCTTGGTATAAACCTGGCTAGTTTCATCATCAAAGGAGGTCGGGACATTGTTGCTGAGAACAACTGTGCATCACTTTGGGAGAGCTCTGGTCCTTACTTTGAGCATCACTTCCTGGCTCTAAAGAGGAAGATGATGTGCTGCTCAATCTCCAAGGGAAGCACATCACACTGGTTTCCTGATATGAACTCCACTGCTTGCATCTTTGGAAGAGCTCAGCACCTCATTTTCACTGAGGATTTGCTGTGGTACTTTTCAAGTGACTCACGGTCCTTAATTTGAGCATTGCATCCTGGCTCCAGGACAGAACATGCAGCCTACTAATATAGATCCTTCATCAAAGTTGCACAGACTTTCTAGCTTCCACTGTTGACCTTTGGGCAGTCCAAGCACAGATCTATGAAATAGACTTGTATGAGTCATTGTGGGCTATAGGCCTCCAGTTGGACTCCTGCGAGGCACAGTCATGGGTTCTAGGTTCTCAGCTGAGCTCATGCAGGTTATTGTCATGGGATCCAGGCCTTTGGCTGGATTATCTAGGTTTTTTGCATGTGGATAGATTTTCTGAATTTGTATTGTATTTGACTCCTTGAGTGAACATTATAAATAATTATTTAAATTATGTGTCCTGGATATAATCATTCTCCTTGCAATCTCGACAACTGGAAGAGACAAAGTGACCCCAGTGTGGCCTTCTCTAACTTTTCTCTATTGCATTTGTGGTAGGTAAATTGATTCCAAAATTTGTCAGATAGTAAAATAGATAGAGGTGACACATCTACTGAAAGGAATAGACTGCAGAGCCATGAGTGATACCAAGAGCAGCACAGAACTCACAACACTAGAGCAGCCCAGATCCTAACTATGCCATCTGCTCTAGAGGAACTTGAGACAATTGTAAGATTGCCTTGTGCAAGAAAACTCTCAGATATAAGATGTTTATGGCTGAGGGGTGAGTGCTCAAAAAATTAATGAGTCACTGATTCTACCGGGGGAATGTGTATTATCTTTAGGATGTTATAAGTTCACCCCCAATTCCTTACTGAGAAGATCATAGAAAACTCCTCTGTTACTGGAATCACTGGGATACATAAGCATTTTTGCCATGGTCAACACAATTACTTTTAGGATGTCACAGGGAATAAGGGGCTTCATCTTACAGTTATGGTCTAAGGTCAGCTCTAGTGTGATATCCAGATTTTTGCATACACCACACTTAACTGTCTCAAGATTCAGGTTAACATATACCCTATGAGAGTGGACACACCACAGAACCTATGGCTTACTTTAAGCCTTTAAGTACCAAGGGTGTGTTCAGATGAGAAGACACAAACACCTAGTGTCAAGGTCTCTGAGTGATTTTGCCATGCTTTCAGTAGAGATGACACAGGGAAAGCAGGGAGGACTTTTAAATATCAAAAGAAGTAAAAAGAGGACCACACACCGTTACTTAAGGGGAAACCAAATAAAACGGTCCTGATCTCATTTTAGTCTTGAAGACAGGTAGCAAAGTTTTCAAGCTGGGGCTCATACTGATTAAAGATTTCAAGACTACTGGATGTAATACACTTATTGAGAAGGGGAAGACACAATTCATAGGAAAGGAATGGGATTGCCCTCACTTTTGTGCCAATGCATGGTACATGTTTGAGAACAAAGGAACATAAAAAAGGCCCCCACAGATATTTCCCACTGTCAATGTCAAAATTTAGGGTAACTGTAAAAGAGTTAATTGCTGAGGAGACAATATGTTTCCATGCTTGTGAGTCTCAAGGACATATAGATGACAAGAAAAGCTACCAAACAATCTTACATTACCTGCCAACAGTTGACATGATTTTTGTGAAAAAGAAGGTTACACAAACTTGTGAGACTTTCAGCTTCAGCTGTCACCTGAAGAAATGGCAGCTCATAGGCTAAGGTCCTTCTTGCTTCCTTCAGAATTCACCAGCAGAACCGGGTGAAGAGTAACTTAAATTCATTGGCTTCGCAGAGCCATTCCCCTGCGGATCACTGCAGATGTAGCCTTCTTCAGAGGACTGGTAGTATCTTTATGCTGAAAGGTCACTTGTGCTTTAACCCTCTCTTCCCTGGAGGGCTCTCCAGTGCTTCTTCCCTTACTAACACTGTTGCATGGTTCCCCTCACCACAGTCATGCCTCGGCATCAAATGGAAAAATGTCTGAATGCAGGAGAAATACCTCTTGGCCCAGGATGATTCCCCAATCTCAGGGGAGCTAAGAAAAGTGTGGCAGTAAAAGAAGGGTCTCCTTACTTTTCTTATCCTGTGCTTTGTGATATCCCCTCAGTACCTCTTCTAAAAAAGTAGAATGAAGCAGCCAATTATAAAGGAATACATTCTGAAAATGGTAAGTCAATAACATCAATGACAATTTGCTGGGCTCTGCTACAAACTTTGTGCTTTATACACCTTTTCACCTTCAACTGAAGGTGTTAGGTATTTTATCTCAGCAAAGAGAAAAGTAACTAACACATATCTTGTATAAAAGAAACAGTAGGTGAGATGGAGGGAAACCTGCCTGAGGCAAGGAGGTTTGAATAGTGGCAGACTTCAACACAATCATTGTGATGCCATTTTTAAATTATACTGTAGAGGGCATATGTGGGCCTGAACAGAAACTACAGCCTCAGAAGTGCCAGAGTGCTGAGAATACTCTAGAATGGAACACTGCATCATAGTGATGATAGTGTGAGGCCTAAATGAATGTCCAGTATGATGTGTGGCCATGACATTAGGTAAAACCAGCAGTGGTTAACCATTTGAACTCTGTGATATGAATCTTCACATGTGATCCCTTTAATGATTAACAAATGTTATGGAGGTAATGAGCCATGGTTCTTTCTTATATCTATGGGTCCAATGCCTTTATCCTTCTAGACACTGGATTGATTCAAACACCCATGAAGTTCTCTGGTGGAAGACATCTTTCTATACATACAAATTTTTCCTCCCATAGTTTCCTTTTATTTTCTGATTTGAGTGCAACACCATGGTGTTTTTTTCCCACTAGCTGTGAGTGTGTGACTATATGTGGTAAGCAGTTGCTCACTGCATCTCTCCCAAGTCATGTGTTATGTGCTTGGTTAGCACAAAAAAAATCCAGTGCAAATTCCTTCCTCATTAATGTTGATGAAAACCATTAAAAATTTCCTTATTAATTAATTTTTATTATTGTTAAACCATAATGAAATGTCTAATTAGGAGCATGTATTACTCTCTTTCTGTTTGTAGTATTTTAAAAATTTTGTAGACTGAGGTACATCACAACTAGAAGTTGAGATTCTCACAGTTACGAAGACTGCAATTCCATGGTCAAGGGTCAGTATGGTGGGTTTCCACTGAGACAGCACTAATTGGTTTGAAAGAGCTATCTTCTGGTCATCTCTTTACTCAATTTTCCCTATATGTGTGCACGTTCTTATGTCTCATTGTTCAGCTTAATGCCTGCTGTTAAGGGGAAAAATACATATCATTGTAAAGAGGATCTAAATGGATTTAGTTCAAATGTAATTTGAAATAAAATACTTCCAGATACAGACCCAATCTGATGTAATTCTGACTGGAACTTGAACAAATTATGGAAGATAACGCCCTCTTCCTTTGCTCAAGTAACCTTCAGCAAACTTTAATTTAGGTAACAGCTCCTGTTATTTCTGCTTTGCAGAGACATGAGGTCACTATAATTCGGGGATGGTCACTATGACGCACATTGTAAGAACCAGTCCCCAAATGTCAAACCATTAAGCATCTGTAGTGTCTTTGCAACCCCATTATACCCTAGCTCCCTGAGCTATGTTGGCCTGACTTCGTTGGTTATGATCCTATTGGGGACAGCTAACACACACACACACACACACACAAACAAATAAATAAAACTTGAATTTTTTTGAGATGACAAATGAAATATATTTTCATATTTAGCCTGAAGTTGAAAAACAAACACCAACTGAACATTCTAGGTAGGTTGTGAAGTGTAATTTGCAAATTTGAAGGGATATTTATTTCGGGAAAAAATGAATGAAACTAGAGGGAGATTAGAAGGAAGTGTTGGTGTCATTAACAGTTATGACTTAAAGAAATTCTAGGAGTTTGATCTGTATCCAGCGGGAATGGACACCCAAAATCCACATTAAATAACAGACACTTAAAGGAAAATTGTTAATTTAACTTGATACTGGATATTTTTGGTTGAACCAGTTTCTTTGTATGTAATTCATTTTCTTTGATATACACTGAATAGAAAAGATAACTACAGAGAAAAGTGGCATTATCTTTGTAAATATCAGTATAAACGTAATTCATTAAACACTGAATCCTTGTCAGTCAAGAGGACATGTTCTGGGCCTTCAAATTAGACTTATTTCATTCTTCTAGAATAAAATTCATTACACTGAGTGACTAGGCAAAAACAATTTATTTGTTACCATTTTAGAGACAAGAAATTCAAGATCAAGGCACTAGGAGATTGGTTTCCAGGTGAGGTGTGCACTGGAAACTGGTATCTTCTTGCTGTCTTCATGTGATGGAGGAAGAGAAACTTCCCTTCTAGTTTCCTACAAACACAGGAGTTGTGTTAGCTTGAGTGGCCTCTCAAGGATTCATCCAAATATAGGTAGGTATGAAACATTGCCCTTGATAATACTGACATTGTAGGTGGTAGGATTTTAACATAGGAATTTCAAATGACAAGAACACTCAATGAACATACAGCATAGTCAACTAGAATGAACTGAGAAACAACTACCAATATTTTTGTATTCTCAAGGGACTAAGTGTTACAGCTAATAAAGTTTCATAAAGAGAATTAATCAATAATCTACAACACCCAATTATTGTAAGTGGAATATGGACTCAGTATCATTGTCTTACTACTTAATACTCTAAAATGCATATATGTAAACAAAAATGTAACAAGATATTATATAACTATATATATCCCACAAATACTAATGTATATATTCAAGTATAAAATGAATTTCAAATTGCATAGCTTCATTCACTTTATTACTATTCCAATACATATACATATAGAATAAATATATATTATATAAAATTTAATAATACACAAATATATATATATATATATATATACAGTATTCTTCTAACATGATTTCAAAAAAATGTTGTACCTAAATATTACATTGCAAAAAATTGTATGAACAAATCATATTATATGTGTGTGAAACTAAACAAGGAAAAAAATAGTTGGTAACAGTATGACCATCTAAACTCAGCAGGTAATTTTTAAAAGATGGAGATCTTCTTAAATTATCTGTCTGACACAATTTACACTAGGAACTAAATCTTTAAGAACAAAATTAATTTAAACATTGAGCCTGAGGATACATAGAATAAAAAGTTTCATATATGTTTTCTCTGACAAATATATGGGATTCCAAATATGTAACATTGTATTTCAGGTTTCCCATATCGTAACAGATATGAGATAAAGAGTGCATTTCTCAATATCTGAAAAGCAGAAATACTCCAGAATTGTCAGGGATGTGCCATTTTCACAAAATCGTTTTCTTAATGTGTAAAGTGCCAGGATGGAGACTTTGAAAACTACTGATTGAGAAAACCCAACGCAGTAATATGGGGGTTAAGGCAGAGTCTTCCCTTCACTGGCTGATAGGTCTCAGCACACCAGGTCAGCAAGGGACTCTCACTCTGCCAGGAGGGTCTCCATAGTGGGTCCGCCCTATAAGGAGGCGTGGCAGATGAGGGGCCAGAAGCTCTGAGCAGGCCCAGTGACCAATGAGAGTGAGGGAGCCCTGCACTCCTGCACAGAGAGGGCGCCAGACAGGCTGTCCTTGCTCTGCTCCTCTGGAGGCCCTTGAACAGGGTAGGCGCTAGCGCTCGCTGGCTCCCTTTTGAGGACCTCTGTAAGTGAGAGATCATGCCCACTGCTGCAAGCCCTGCGAAAGTCAGCAAAAGGACCCAGCTTATGATCGAGTGAGGTGAGATCATTTCCTGAGAGGGGAAGAAACACCCTCTTCAGAAAGGGGTTTCAACCTTGGCTCACAAAACCTTGGTGTGTAGTTCAAGAAGGGTGCTGGGGGGCAGCAAGCTTCCAAGAGCACAGGTTGGCTCAGACAGGCTTGTGTTTCCACCTCTGAGGTCTTGGGACTGCCAGGGTAAAGACCAGTGGGTATTCCAGTGCAGGAGAGCAAAAGAAACTGCCACTAACACCGAAGTCCCCGCAACCTAGGCTTAGGTGCCAAGGAAGACCATTATGGCGCCGGAGCCATGCAATCCAAATGGAAAGCTGCATGTGTGAGCTGGGATCTCGCGTGGTCCTAGAGCAGAGAACCTCAAAGCGAGGCCCAGGCTGAGGTCTGGACAGCAAGGACCATCATGTAATCAAGGGATCAAGAGAACAGGAGCACCAGTCAGTGCTCAGTGGATCACAGCTCCCAGAAGACTGACAGGCGCAGCTTGTGCTGTGGTCAGCTCTAGGAGACCCTAGTGGGAATATCAGACTGTTTGCTTCACGTCAAGGAGCCTAACAGGGACGTGAGGGGCTCAGGCTCAGCCAAGGAGTTTCCAGTCAGCATGAAAGAGATTATCAGCTATTCAGGAGTCACACTGGGCACCCTATTAGTAGATGAGGAAACCCATGGGTGATGGCCACATGGGGTGAAGAATAGGCTTGTGACTAGCACTAATGTCCTCCATGATATGGGGTATGTGGTGTTGGTAAGCATGTGGATGGATGTTGTGTAAAGAGCATGATCTTATGTCAGTATTATGAACATTTCTCCGATTTCCTAGAATTTAAAGTGAGTGTTAAATCAAGCAACTACTACAAAAACGTTGATCTTTTATTTTTGTACATAAACATGAGTCTTAGATTTATTTTACTTAAAATTGTCACCGCAATCCTAGTGTGGTGGAGCACTCCTCCAGTCCTCAGAGGCTGAGACAGGAGGATCCTTACAAGTTCGAGAGCAGACTGCGCTACAAAGTGAGTCCAAGGCCAACCTGAACTTCATATTGTGACCCTGTCTGAAACAGACCACAACAATGTATACTCTTGAGTTATACCTATTTAACTAAAAATCTGTCAAGCTAATTTGTACTTATGGAAATGATGTACTCCATTGTATATAAATGCAAATTTGCTTTTTCAAATTTGAAGAGCACAAAAGAGAAAAAACATTTGAATACAAGATAATAGGAGAGTAACAATAATTAATGTACAGTGCACTGTTATCATCACTGGTGTTAATCAAGTCAAAAATTTATAAGCATAGCTGAAAACTCTTTTCAACATTGTACAAGAAGCTAGCAATGTAAATATATTGAAATATATATATATATATATATATATATATATATATTTCCTTTCTGCATTTTTTCCTTTCTCCATTGCCTCATCATCTCAGATTTGTTTTTCTAATATCTAAGGCTTGGAAAGAACACAAAAGCCCAAAATTGTGGAATGAATAAAACAGATGTTTTTGTTTTATGTATTCAAGTACTCATCATCCATAAAAAAGGATGAACTTGATACTTTCTTAGGTAAAAAGATGCAAGCAGAGACCACAATTGTAAGAGAAATAAATCAATACACACATGTAAACATTATATATTGTCACTAGTTTGAGAATCTGAATGAGTAAATAAGACACAGTAAATCAATGGATAATGTGATTTGGGAAGAAACTGGTAAAAACAGAATCATGCATTCTTATGCACAGTAGGAGAATATAGGAAGGTAAGGAGGTTGTCACATGTTCCCAGAGAGTCTCAATGAGGTCAGCAGCACCACAGAGCACACAGACGAAGGAAGGCTTCAGAGGTCAAATGAGTGGTGAAAAGGACAGCCCTTGATTGAGTGGGCATCCGGGAATGGAAGCCTGATCCATACATTGAGCATTGCATGCCAAAGTAAAAGATGTCAGGCTGCTGCTCTTTGTCACTGCTTCATAGGAAATCTAAGACCCATGAGCATATGTGATGTGAGGTTTGACTGCCGTGCAGCAGAGATAGTAACAGACAGTCCCAGGAGATCAGGGGATTTCTCTGGATGAGAAGTGCATACCTTAGCAGCCCAGGAGAGAGAGGCCTGGCTCCGCACAACTCTCAGTGTGCAGAATGCATCACAAGATGATTTCCGTAGAATCTCTTCCCACTTTTTCCCTATGGATGTGGGATACAGAATGTCACTTTTTTGAGGTTGAGAAGTCAACATCTGAGAAGGAAAATTGAGAAGTATAGGACCTTTGTTATCTGTTGTAAGTGATAAGTATAATATCAAATGAAGAGGATCCAAGACCACAAACACAGGACTGAAATATGCTGTTCCTTTACCAAAAAGAACACCAGTGAATGGGGCCTCATGGTGTGGCCTACAACTCACTCTCTCTCGCTGTGAATAGACACACTTGCTAAAGTATATGCACTGTCCATACTGCACCATTCTCATAGCAACCTGTAGAAGCAGTCTGGGTTAAAGCATAGGAGAGATCTCTGTTGAAATTCCTCACACATCTCATTTTCCCTCCTCCAGGTCTTTGCAGCACAAGCCTTTCTTCTCACACTCCTCCCTCTTGGGCCTAAGCAAATTCATTATGCCTCATGGTCCATAAATCAAATGCCATGATTGTCAGAAATGCCCACAAGGTAGAGGTGCCAAGGAGGGTGCTGAGGTGGCACAGGAAGCAGTAGCATCAACAGCAAATGCAACAGCAGCAAAAGTAGAAACTGCAGCTGCTGCAGCAGCAGAAGCAACAAAACAAGCACCAGCAACAGAAGCAGAAGCAGAAGCAGCAGTAGCTGCAACAGCTGTAGGAGGAGAAGAACAAAAAGAGGAAAAAGAGTCTTCTTTTTCCCAGAGCCCACATGGTGCTGCTTCCTGTAGCCCACCCCTGACACCTCAGAGGAGATCACCATCCACAGGTGGCCTCTCTGCTGATGGCTTTGTTGTCAGTTCTGACAAACGTTCCAGTTTTAAGTATGACGAGTGCATTTCTGAGGCCAATCACTGTCTTGACTATATGTCCGAAGATACCAAGTGCCCAATTGAGATGTTGGAATGGTTCATACTCAACAGAATTCATTTGAAGCAGCCCTTTGCCTGGTTACAGATGCTATTGTCCATTGACAGAAAGTACAGACATGAATTTCCTGAAACTTTCAAAACTGTCTGTGAGCACCTGGAGGTGGTCTTTGCAATGGAAGTGAGAGACGTGGAGTCCACCGGTTATTCCTACAATCTTTTCAGCATGCTGAAACTCCCCAACAATGGCAGGGTTCGCCCTGGCAGGGGCTACCCTAAGACTGGGCTGCTGATGAAAATACTCACTCTAATCCACATGAAAGGCCACTGCACTTCTGAAGAAAACATCTGGAAATTCCTGAAAAGGTTGCAAGTGTATCACGGTGCCATGGTTTATGTCGGTGGCCCCCAGGCCTCATGTATTTGCATTGTGCATTTGTGATTGGTTCATTGTCTAGTGCTTGGATTGGTGGTGTCAGTGGTACACCCTCCTAGGGGTGGAGCCAGGATGTGATGTAATGGCAGGAAGAAGGTGTGTCTCTCTTGCCAGTTTCTGCTTGCTGTTTGCAGCTGCCATGAACTGCGGCCCCGCCATGCCACCCTGCCTTTGAGCCAACTGAGTATGGACTGAAACCTCCAAAAACTGTTAGAAATAAACCTTTCCTTTCCCAACTTTGGGCATCAGGTATTTAGTCTCAGCGACTACTGAAAAGTAACCAAGACACCTGGCAAGAGGCACATGTTTTTGGAAATGCCAATAGGCTCCTCACCCACGATTTTGTGAGACTAAAATACCTGGAGTACCGGCAGGTTCCTGGCTGTCTTCTTCCATGCCGTGAGTTCCTGTGGGGTCCCCAAGCCCATGCTGAAATCAGCAAGGAGAACATCATTAATTTTTTTATCAGGATCAGTAAGATTTGTCCTACCTACTTTTCATATCTTTAAGAAGACTTTGGTAGAGAGGAGATAGTAAAATTCCAAGCTTCGCTTTCTGCGAAGCGTTTCTCTACTGGCAAATCTAAAGAAGTTTCCCAAGCCAAGCATCCTGTTGCTCTTTTGAAGCCCTTGGATATCTGAGTTTTCAGATCCTCCTGTTAATGAAAGTAGGCTTTACTATAGGGAATTTTCCTGTAAAAGTTAAAGAATCCCACAGTAGTGGGTGATGCCATGGAGAAAACTTTCATGACATGATTGTTTTTTGCTTTCCTCATTCCTTTATGTAATTCTATGATTTAAGCTGTTTCTTCATGCATTCCTGGAAGTTGTGCTTAAAGATTTATCTGTTTACCCTCATTCCTCTTGAGTGTAATTTAGCACATATTAATTGATTATATTCCCTACAGTAAGCTTTGTGGTAGTGCACTGCTAGCCACATGATGAGGATTCACTTTGCGTAACTAGGAAATTTTAAACCTGGGTTCTGCAATGTTATTGGAAATTTGTTGAACTTCCTATTTAAATTTGTGACCAAAAAAGGAATAAATGTAATGAGGGTGTCATTGAGAACAATGACATGAATTTTCATACGCAAGCAGTGTAAAACTTTGGATATTGCAGGATACTGCCTGGATACATTTTTATTTAATTTTCGGGTGACCTAACGATGGAGGTGCAGAGTTAATTCGATGACCTCCAATGATGGGAGTCAGGATTTTGATGCCAATTTCTGAAAATAGATTCAGTTAACTTGAACAAAACATTGTAGACTGGGAAATGTTAAAAAAAAAAAAACAAATTTCTCACATTTCCTGTGTAGAAAACAGAACATTAGAATAGGGAATTTTCTTGGAAATGTTATCGAACCCCAGTGTATGCAGAGATATACAGTGGAGCAAATATTTGAAAAACGATAAATTCTTGAATTCTCTTATTGCATTTACTATTTGATGTTTAAAATAACTGAATGTTTTATATATGCTTTTATCTTGTTTTGGGACATAAAAATAAAAATTTTTCAAGTATTTTTATGTTTCTTGAGACTATTCAATACAAACTATTCATGCACAGGATTTTCGTCACAGTGTAAGGGAGTACTGTGATGGTGAAATTAAGAAGACTTTTCATTGAGAATTTTTTGAGAGCAGTGCTGCAGTGAGAATGAGAGGGGATTAGTCTACCATGTTGGACATTTAACTAAGCTATATATCACCTCCCATTCCCACAAAACCTTCATCTTCAAATACCATCATGTTAACTATTAGTTCTTCAGCTTATGGTACTTGTAAGTGTCCCATGTAATGAGAAATATTTAGTGTATTATGGAAAGCGAATGACATACTTTCCTTTCTTTCATTTCCTCATATGAATATTGAGGACTGTGAGAGGGAGAGACAGAGCTGTTAACACTCTCACTGTTTAAATGTCTACTTTATATGTTTTAACTTTGTAATTTGAACAACTATTTCCAAGAAGTCAGTATGTAATTTGTCAAGTAATAATTTCTTAGGGGTTTTTTTGGTGTTGTTTTTTTCCTTTATTCCTTGGAATGCTGTATTGTCGCTACTCTTTATTCTGTTTTGTTTTGCTTTGTTTTTTTTCTCTTTAAATAAAATTATTAAAAAAAAGAATTGGAGAAAGTCAAAATGGGATAGGAGATTTTGGAGCTAGAAGATGAAGAAGGGGTGGGAGAGGTGGAGAGTGAAAAAGAGAAGCTTAAAATCAGGGGTAAGGAGGCATAGGAATAGGAAGTAGAGAGGCCAAAATCCAAGAAGGAGAAAAAGTGAAAGGAAGGGAGAGAGACAGAAAGGAAAGGAGATGGAGAGAGATAAAGAGATTGACTCTCCTGTCACAGGGATAAAAATGACAATATGGGAACATATTCTCATATCCAACGTCCTATTCTGAAAATACCCAGTTACTTGAGACTGGCGAATTAGCGCAGTGTCATAAGTACTTGCCTGGAAAGCGTGAGGTGACTTCCATCCCTGGTACCACAAGAAAAAAATGACACCACTTCAGTTACCATAAAGTGAGGATGAAGTCTTTTGAAGTTTTTAGCATCTGGATTTGGACAGAGGTGATAAAAAGTCAGGTCCATTCTAGACATTAGAGGAAACTGCTAAGGGTAACCTTAAGATGGTGGATAAAGAAGAGATAAATCTGTACATGAGTAGAAAGCAAGGTGACTTGGACTCTGTTTTCAGTGATGCTGAATGCATTGGCTTTACCAGGTGTTCTATGCACATTGTCTTAAGAGCGTTTCAGGAAAAAAAGGAAGCAGTCTCTTCAGATGGGTTTTACAGAGGCCACTACTCAGCACATTTTATTACCCAAAACTGGGAATGTAACCCAGAGTCTCTAAATCCTTTAGGTTGATGTATTTTTCTTGAAGAAGGAGAACTAGATGCCACTTCTTTAAAAGGGCCTTTTCATTAGGTTGGGAACTAGAAGATGCCACTTCTCTAAAAGGGCCTTTTAGGTTGAGTTGTATGGCATTTTCCTGACTTTCAGTGAACAACAGATTTTGTCAAGGCTATACATAAGAAATAATGAATAGATGGCTTGGGTGTAAGGTCAACAGGGAGAGCTTAAAGAACTTGTGTCTTGAGAGGAATTTTGGAAGACTGAGTTGTAACCAGGTGGACAGGACAACTGTACACTTAATGTTGTGCAGTTGTACTTAGTAAGTATGGTTGCTTCACACAAAGTTGTCTTCTTTATACAGTACAATAGCATCACTTCTGTTTATAAATATACTGAGTTGAAAAATTTTGCAATTCTGATGCTGGATAATTTTTCTGGGATCCAAGTAATGTTAACCCTTGTCAGTCTCTAAATGCTAGAAAACGTTTCTTCACTTCATACTCTATAGTTTACATGTGGTTAATGTCTCGTTAAAAATATGGCTTCCTACATTCAACTGGAAAAGGATCAAATTAAAATTATCCTATGTTTAGATAAATTGTAGGAGGCAGAAATGGAGTCCATTCTCCAATTTTCTCCAACCCGTCTTGATGCAACAATGCCACCTGATGCAGATTTCTCCTTGAATTAATTTTTACTCAATATTATGAAATGGATCTCAGTTGGTATAAAACTATGTGCAGTCACGGACAAAGAAACAGAAGTATCAACATTAGGTAAAAATAAAAAGTGGTAATTGTTTTTGACATTCATTTTATACAGCCTTTTACTTAGAACCAGTGTTCCCTGAAGCCTGGCATTGCTTCTTTGCTGATATTTTATACAAATAGAGTCCTTTCCAGGACTGGAACCCTTTTCCCCTGAGCATTTTCTGCTCTAAGCTTGTACTCTGGAACTTGACATACTTCCTAGCTCATCTCTGCATCCTGCTTAGAGCTACATTCTTCTCTCAGTGCAAAAGATGGTTCCTATGGCCTCTCTCTGAGTAGAACATTCCAACTCCTAGCTGTCCTTTACACCAGCCTTGATGCAAGACATCTTTATGCTCTTTCTCATGACACAGAGTGAAAATTGACTCTTCTCTAACTTTCCATTCTGCACTCCCTCTATTTTTCTCTTTTTATTCTAATATTATAGATATTAGATTTACCAAATTGTTTAAACATATTCTCAGCATGAGTGTGTCAGTCATTTTGTAGAAGTCCTAGAGTTTATGGACTTGCCCAACATTCACAAGATAATCATTAAGTAGGAGGTCTAAGGTTCTTACATGCAGAACTCACATTTTTTTACATCATTATTCAAGTAACTTAAGCAGAACCCTTAAGAAAATATAGGAAATATTTCTCATTTCTGTATCTAGGTCTACATATTGAGATATGGATATTTTTGTCACTCCTCCCTTCTAAGAAGTGATTTTGAGGATTTCACCTTGAAATAACTTACCTTCTAGGATAATGCCATGATGTACAAAAGACACAATGGATCAAAGGTCTACATATTAAAACAGAAACACTAAGCCTGTGGGAAGACAAAGTTGGTAGAAATGGTAAAGACGTAAGAGTAGGTAGAGAATTCTTGGACAAAAATCAAATTGCACAGGAAATACTTCCTAGAATTAATAGCAAGGATCTCATCATATTGAAAATGGTTTTACATGTCAAAGGAAATTTCCAACATAGTGAAAACAAAGCCCAAAAATTGAGATAAAAATCCTAGTCAACTAGTCCTCAGAGAGAGGACTTCTAGCTGGGGTATATAAAGAATTTTAAAACGTCAAAACCATGAAATTCAAAGAATCAATCCAAAAATGAACATCTGAGATGAATACACATTTCTCAGATAAAGAAATACAAATAGCAAATAAATATATTAAAAATATTCAGAAACATTAGTCATTAGAGAAATTCTTACTAAAACAAGAATTAGATTCCATCTCAATCCAGAAAGAATGACCAGGATCAAGAAAATCACCAATAACAACTGTTGGAGAGGTGTTTATGAAAAAGGAACTCTTGTGCACTGTTGGTGGGCATTTGAACTGGTGCAACCACTGAGGAAATTTGTCTGGAGAATCCTCAAAAAACTGGAATTGGAAGGCCCATTTGACACAGCTACTTCACATCTGGCAAATTCCCAGGACTGAAAACATCATACCTCAGAGATACATATGCACGTATCTTTATAGCAGCACAAATTGGAATACGTAAATGTTGCAAATAAAACAACACAATGAAAAATACATTCCCTAATAGACTATTTACATTTATTATAACCCTATTTAAGTCTCTGCAAAACTGTGTGGAATGAAATAATTAAGCTTCTCAAATTTTTAACTTACAGCACCATACTTCTTTTCAGGTTGCATGAATCTTGATTTAGTCAAGTAAGAGGCAGTCTGGTTAGTTAGAAACACTATTCCCCTGAGTGTATGGTAGCTCTTTAATGGAATTTTCCATATGTTTAGGAGAGCCACCAAAGTTATCAATTTCTACACTTCATTTACCCTAAACTTTGACTTCCACAGTACAGACAAGGGTTTTTCACCCTCCCTCCATAGACACAGGCAAAATTTGAAAAGTATAGTTAAGTTGACAGTGAAGGCAGGTGGAGTCCAGCTAAGACCCCACACATTCTCTCTTACCTACTTTCTATGTGACACTGAGATTCAGTGCTCTGGCCTGCCTGGAGGTACTGGGGCTTTCTTCAGCATGCTCCTGAACACTGCAGGGAATCAGTACTTCCTAAGGAGACTGTGGTCAACATCGACTCCTTCCAGATATGGCACGTCCCTGATATATAAGTGTTTCCAGAACAATTTTCCTCTTACACTACAAGATTATTGTTTCCATGAATTAAAACTCTGTCTTTGTGCAAAAATAAATTTACCCTGCATCATTACAGATATGGTGAATTATTAATGATGTTTAAGCCTTTTCCACAACACTGCCCCTGTTACACTCCGAGACTGCAGTCTGCATGTCTTACAACTGAATCTATGAGAAAAACACATTCAGAGGTATTGAATGTTGCTCTATCACTATGAAGACCTGGTTTAAATTGAAAGATGGGGAGAGAATTCTGTGTTGGATAGAGCCTTTCTGATGCTTCCCCAACTGCCTTCAAAACTCACTCTAAATTATTACCACATAGAATGACAATATGAATCATAACTACTTCTCAGGGCCCAGCAGTGAATGAGGTTGACTGCAGTCATTGAGGGGCCACGACAAATACGTGAGAGAGTCTGGTGTAACTGACCTCTTTCTAAGATGGGTTCTATGTCCTGTGCAGTCCTGAGTCACCAGCAAGAAGCATTTAATTTTAGGTGACGTCAGATGGTAGATCTATGGATTTTGAGTTCTCTAATAAGGCTTAGCTGCTACAGTAATTTAGGAGCATTATGATCAAATATATAAAAAGACAAGTCACAAAGCACCTAGTACCCCAGGAGGGCGTATTTGAGGTCTCCTTTATAGAAATCCAGTTACCTATTTTTGACTCTTGATTTTCTTCTGCTGTGTGTTAGACCCAGATGCTCCTGTAGAGACTCTTGTGATCCTATATGGAGTATTTGCTGGTAGAGAGACTGTGAAGCATGGAAGCTGTCTTGTTGTTAGCAGATGGGGCCTGGTTGGAAGTGACAGGGCTCTGCCAGATTGACATGGAAGGGTTTCCTGTCTCCTGGGCCCTCCCCTCCCCTCACTGTCCTTCCTGTCCTCCATACATGTGAGCATCTATTCTCTGCCATGTCATTTGTCATGCTGCACTATGTTTGAGTCACTGTAGACTGGAACATGAACCCTCCCCCAAAAAAACCTTTGTGCATAAACGAATAACTGTATTATCGTGTGTATCAGAGACAAGGAAAGTGACTTCTAAAGTTTAGGCCTTGTAGTCTCTCACTATTTCCATTGTATATTTGAGCAACACCTGTAGGTTACCTTTTTTTCAATGATCTACAAAGAATATTCAAAATTCAAATAATGTCATTGTCAATAAAAACAGTAGAGAAAAACTTATCTACAGTGAAATGTCTTCTTACACAATGTACTTTATTTTTATTTGATTATTTATTGAGTTATCTTATTAGTATGTATATGCAGAATATGATGTTTGCATTCCCTGTGTGGAGTTGCTGTGTGTAAGTGGTACATCACTGTTCCCTTTTTCATCCCATTTCTTTGCCTTCACTCCTCTGTCCCACCATCTCTTCATCCACTTCTCCCTTGAGAAAGATGTATTGCCTTCCTTCATATATTGTATATCTTAGTTTGAGCCTCATTTATAAAGTGGATTTCAGAGGAGTATCATCTTTCTTTTGGCATATGCTATAATTAGAAGAGGAATATTATATCAAGTTGATCTTGATCTATTTTTGAATATCAAATCACAGCCTACTTATACTTCAGGTAGTAATAGACAAATCATAACCACCAGAAGGCAAAAATTTTGAAATCATTCAAACACAAATTTAAAGATTGAGAATATACACAGAGGTTAAAAAAATAAAGACAGCATGGAAAAATTCATAATGTAAACAGAGATGACAGGAAAGTAGAAGTATGTTAGATATACAAACATTTTTTGTAAAAGCCCACTTCCCTAGAATTCTGTAACAAGGAATATTATGATTCAAAGTGAATGGGAAGGGTGAGGGGTACAGCAGAGAGGCACAGTGCCTGCTTGGCAAATATGAGGCCATGGCTTCGATGTCCCATAAGAAAAAAAAGAAAGGGAAAGAAATGTTTTCTAGAAAATCAAGGGAATGTTAGGAGTACAGATGCCCTTTGAGATTTGAAAGGGAAAGAAATTGGACTGAAAAATGTAAAAGTATCCCTATTTGTAGACATGAACTTTTGTTTAGAAAACTCTAAAACCTCCATTGATTTTTTAAATTAGTAAACAATCTCTACTATGTGACAGGATCTACAATCAAAATATGAAAATCAATAGGAATTAATACCACAACAAACCTCCTAATAAATTAATTAGGAGGTGAATTCCATTTGTAATAGCTCCAAAAATAGAAATGCCCAGGAAAAAAATGAAATGAAGGATGTGCAGTTTCTCAAATATAACAATTTGAAGGAGACACTGGAAGATGAAAAGACATCCAATAACCATGCATCAGCATCACTAATAATGTTCAATTCATCATATTGCTGAAAGCAATGTAGAGTTTCACTATTATCACCATCAAATTAGCAATGGCATTTTCACAAGAGGTAAAACATTATAAAATTTGAATGGAAATAGAAAATTCCCAAAATAGCCAATGAAATTTGGAGCAAGAAACTCAATGATATACGTGTCACAGCATCTTACATCAAAATATATTTCAATGTTTTAGTATCAAAAAGCATAATACTGGAAGAAAATCATGCAACTAAGTCAATATAAGAGCATAGGTGGTACAGAAGCAAAATTATGCAACTAAAAGAATCTGCTTCTTGGGCTGGGGATTTAGCTCAGTGGCATAAGTGCCTGCCTGGTAAGTGTGAGGTCATGAGTTTGATCCTAGTTACAAAAAAAA
>PVJX010018708.1:0-36028 GCA_004027295.1 Dolichotis patagonum
ACAATGTTTGTTTTTCCTATCCATGAACAGGGAATGTCTTTCCATTTTCTGAAGTCCTCTTCAATTTCCTTTTTCAGGGTATTATAATTTTCCCTGTATAGTTCTTTTATTTCTTTCGTGAGATTAATTCCTAAGTATTTCAGTTTTTTGGATGCTATTGTAAAGGGTGTGGCTTCTCTTATTTCTCTCTCAGTACTTTTGTTGTTAGTGTATAGAAATGCTATTGATTTTTGAGTATTGACTTTGTATCCAGCTACCTTGCTGAATTTATTTATTATATCTAGGAGTGTTTCAATAGAGTTTTGGGGGTCTTCTATGTAGTTGTGTTTGCATCTTCTAATCTGTTCCACTAATCCTCAGGTCTGGTTTTTTTTTTGCCTATACCATGCTGATTTTATCACAGTAGCTTTGTAGTATAATTTCAAATCAGGGATTGGGATGCCTCATGCCTTACCTTTGTTCCCCAGGATTGTCTTTGTTTTCTCTAGATCTGTGAGATATGCTAATGGTATTTTGATAAGGAGTGAATTAAATCTGTATAACAGTTTGGGAGGATGGCCATTTTCATAATGTTGGTTCTTCCTGTCCAAGAGGAAAGGGTATTTTTCCATTTTCTGATATCCTCTTCAATATCCTTTTTCAGAGTACTATAATTTTCAATATATAGATCTTTTACATCCTTTGTTAGATTGAGTCCTAAATATTTCTTTTTTGGATGCTATTGTGTGTAATTTCTTTCTCATTTATTGTCTGTGTACAAGAATGCTGTTGATTTTTGAGTGTTGACTTTGCATCCAGCTATGCTGCTGAATTTGCTCATTAACTCTAGTAGTCTTTTGGTGGAGTTTGGTGGAGTTTTTGGGTTCATTTATGTAGAGTATCATGCCATTTGCAAATAGTGATAATTTAACTTCTTCATTTCCTATCTTTATTCCTTTTATTTTTCTCTCTTGTCTAACTGCTCTGGATAACTTTTCCAGAACTATATTAAATAGAAGTGATGATAAATAGAAGTGGTGATAGTGGACATCCGTGTCTTGTTCCTGATTTTAGAGTGTAAGATTGCAGTGTTTATAATGTTGGCTATTGGATTGTCATAGATGGCTTTTATCAGATTGGGATAGTTTTCTGTAAGTTTTTTAAAAATCATGAATGAGTTTGGGACTTTATCAAAAGCTTTTCCTGCATCTATTGAGATGATCATGTGATTTTTGTCTTTGACTTTTGATGTGGTGTATTACATTTATTGATTTGCATTCGTTGAACCATTCCTGAATTCCTGAAATGAATCCCACTTGGTCATGATGTATAATCTTCTTGATGATTTGCTGCATTCTGTTTGCTAGTATTTTCTTGAGAATTTGTTCATCTATATTCATTAGGGAGATTGAGAGATTCTCCTTTTTAGTTGAGTCTTTCTCTGATGTAAGTATCAGAGTAATACTTGCCTCCAAGAACAAGTTAGGGAGAACTGCTTCCCTTTCAATTTCATTAAAGAGTTTGAGGTGTATTGGCATTGAGTCTTCTCTAAATTTCTTGTAGAGTTCAGCTGTGAATCCATCAAGACCTGGGCTTTTCTTTGTTGGTAAGGTTTTCATTACGTTTTCAATTTCAGTAACTGATATTTGATTATTTGAAATTTTTATCTTAATTCTTTGGAATTCATACTTTTCTAGGGATATATTCATTTCTTCTGTGTTTTCCAGGCTATGTGGGTAAAGATTTTTAAAGTAGGTATTAATATCTTCTAAATTTCCACAGGATCTGCAGTAATTCCACTCTTTTCATTCCTCATGAATTTGAGTTTTTTCTTTTGTTTTCTTGATAAGGTTGGTGAGGGATTTATCAATTTTATTTTTTCAAAGAATCAACTTTTTGATTCATTAATTCTTTGTGTTGTTTTCGTAGTTGCAGTTGCATTAATTTCTGCTCTGATCTTTATAATTTCCTCCCTTCTATGAGCTTTGGGCTTGACTTGCTCTTATTTTTCTAGATGCTTGACGTGCAACATTAGGTTGTTAATTTGCTTGTTCTGTTTTCCTGATGTAAAAATTCATTGCTATGTATTTCCCTCTTGGAACTGCTTTCATTGCATTCCACAGGTTCCACTATGTTGTATCTGCACTTGCATTTAATTTCGGATATTTTTTAATTTCCTCTTTAATTTCATCTATGACTCATTGGTTGTTCATGAGTGTGTCATTTAATTTCCACATATTTATGTAGTTTTTCCACTTTCTTTTGCTATTAATTTCCGATTTCAGTGCATTTTGTCAGATAATATGCTTGGGATAATTTTAATTTGCATTTACTTAAGGATGTTTTATGGGCTAATGTATGGTCTATTTTAGAGAATGTCCTATGTGCAGCTGAGAAGAATGTGTATTCTGATGTTGTTGGGTAGACCACTCTAAGCATCTAGTATGTTCATTTGTTCACAGGTTTGATTCAGTTCTGTTATGTATTTGCTGACTTTTTGTCTAGTTGATCTATCTCTACATGACAATGAGGTATTAAGGTCTCCCATTACAATTGTGTTATTGCATATTTGATTTTTCATGTCTATTAGTATTTGTCTTATATAGTTGGGTATTCCTGTATTTGGTGCATATATATTTATGGTTTTTATCTCTTCCTTTTGAATTTTTCCCCTAACAAGTACGTAGTGACCTTCTTTATCTCTTTGATCATTTTTGGTTTGAAGTTCATATTATCTGAAGATAGAATAGCTACCCTTGCTTTTTTCTGGGTTCCTGTCACATGGAATATTGTTTTCCATCCTTTAACTTTCAATCTATAAGTTTCTTTTTGAGTTAGATGTTTCTCTTGTATAAAACATATTGTTGCATCTTGTTTCTTAATCCATTTTGCCAATCTGTTTCTTTTAATTGGTGAATTGAGGCCATTTACATTGATGGTTATAACTGATATGTATTGGCTTATCTTTTTCATGTTGTTTTCCTGTTGTTGGTTCCCTGCTTTTCCCCTTTGTTTAATTGCTTGCCCTGCCTGGTGGTTTCTTTCTGTTGTTTGGAATTTCCTCAGTTGTTCTTTGCCATGTTCCATGGCGGGTTTCTTATTTCTCCATTCTTTTTGAGAGATAGTTTTTCAGGGTGCATCAATCTGGGTTGAAAGTTGTTTTCTTTCAGGGCTTGAAATACATCACTCCAAGCTCGTTTTGACTTGAGGGTTTGTGCTGAGAAGTCGGCTGTGAGTCTAATGGATATTCCTTGATAGTTGGTGTGTTTCTTTTCTCTAACAGCTTTTAGTATTCTGTTTTTATGTTGAATTTCTGGGATCTTGATTATTATATGTCTGGGTATAGATTTATTTTGTTTCTAGCTATATGGAGTTCTATATACCTCACTTATCTTAATATCAGATTTTTTCCCCATGCTTGGGAAATTTTCTACTATTACTTCTGAAAATAGTTTTTAATATCATTTGCATTGAGTCCTGCATTTTCCTTGACACCTATCAGAATTATATTGTTTTTCTTTGTATCATCTTGGAGCTGTTAAATTGTTATTTTATGGCCCCTTGTTATTTTTAAGATTTCTTTCCTTTTGTGATCACTATCTATGATCCTGTATTCAAGAGCTGAAAGTCTGTCTCCAGTTTCATTCAAGCAGTTTTGCCAGCTTTCAATGGAATTTTTAATTTCTGGGATATCTCTTTGAATCTATTTCATGCATTCTGTTTCTCTCCTATATTCTTTCAAGGTTTCCATCATTTTCCCATGCTTCTGGACCTTTTTATCTATGTCTTCTCTAGCTATGGTGAACAATTCCTTTATTAAGGTTGTCATTTGTTTCTTTACCTCAAAGATTATTTTTGATCTGATTTACTCTATAACCTCATAGATTTGTTCCCTCACCTCACTTGCTATCTTTTCAGAAATTTCAGGTGTGTCACTTCCAATGTTCTCTATTTTGATGTCTTCTGTACTTGTTCCAGATGGGATAGGTGTTTGAGATTGCATTTTGCTTTTTTGTTCCATTTTCACCTCTTGGTTAATATTTTGGTATTTTCAATTCCACTAGTCTTAACTGTCCATTGTGTGTGTCTTAGGTTCCTATTGTGTGGCTGACATTCACCCAGTTGCTGGGTCCTGCAGTGTAGGAATTCCTACACTGAATTCCTCCTGCAGGGCCAGTTGGTTAAGTCCTATATTCTTCATAGGCTGACTAACCTTGGAGTATTGATGTGAACCAACCCTCAGCTCATATTGTTACTGCAGCTTCAGACTGTCCCAGGTCACCAGACCCACCTGTTCATGGTGTGTGCTCCAGCCAGGATCCTACTGTATCACTGGGGATCTTGCAGGTCCTGCCAGGTTTCTTGGGGTTGGGGGAAGCCTAGCGGTGCTCTCACCAGTCCACCAAGGGTTCTCTGTATGGAAGAAGGGCTCACTCTTGATCTCACTGGCCTTCCAAGGTCCTCCAGGTGAAGGAAGGGTTTGCTGAGGCTCTGCTGACCCATTGAGGTCCTCTGCTTGGGGAAGACTCACTGCACTCTCACTGACTGGCTGAGGTCCTCTGGGTGGGGGAAAGTGGTTTCCGAGGCTTCTACCAGCCACCAAGGTGCTACAAGTGGTAGAAGGGATCACTGACATTCCTGTAGGCTGCTGAGGGTGTCTGGGTTTGGAGGACAGGTGGCTGAGGCTCCCCTCGGCTGCTGAGGTCTTTTGGGTTGACTCTTTATATTTTTCTTTGGGATTTCTCGTATTTATTTTTCCACTTTTATTAGTGCATGTTTGCAGTACATAATGATCACACTCACTGTAGAGAATTGGTACCTGTACATATCACCTTTCAATTTTTTTCCACCTCCCTCCACTCTCTTATTTTTCCAGCAGCAGATTCATTTATTTGTTTTATAAGACACTATAAAGTTAAGTAACATATATACAGATTGAAAACCAGACTAGTAGGCCAAAGAACATACAAAACATGTAAGACAGTTGTACCAAGTCAAGGTACACTTTTGGATACACTGTCAGTGCTGGATTATAATACTTTTTCTTATTATCTATCTTTTATTTTGTACTTTATATATGTTGTTTTTCATGTAAGAGAAACCATACGATATTTAAGCTGGTATGTCTCAGTTACTTCACCTAACATTATTGTCTTATGGTATTTCTATTTTCCTAAAGATGACTAAGTTTATCCTTCTTTGTGGTAGAGTAATACTCCATTATGTATAAATAACATTTCCTTTCCACTCATCTGCTGATGGATATGTAGGCTATTTATAAGATTTAGCTATTACAAAGATGTATAAGGGGAATAGCTGTGTCAAATGGCATCTCTAGTTTTAATTTTGTGAGGAATCTCCAAACTGATTTCCATGGTGGTTTTATCAGTCAGTTAACAATCCCACCAACACTGGAGAAGAGTTCTTTTCTTCCACAGCCTCCCCAGTCTTTGTTATTGGTTGATTTTCTGATGGTAGCCACTCTTTCTGGAGTGAAATGGAATATCAGTGTTGTTTTAATTTGCATTTCTCAAATGTCCAATGATATTGAACATTTTTTCATGTTTTATTGGCCACTGATATTTCTTCATTGAAGAAGTATGTATACATTACAGATACCCATTTTAATTGGATCTATAAATTTTGGGTATCTAATTTTTTTGGTTCTTTATATATTATAGATATTGGTCCTTTGAGGAATAAGTAGCTGGAAATATTTTTCCCCATTCTCTGTGTTGTCTCTTCACTCTGTTGGTGATTTCCTTTGTTGGCATATTTTTGTTTTTTGCAGTATTGGGGGTTGCATGCGAGGTAAACACTCTACCACTGTGAGCTACATACCCAGTCCTGTGTCACTCTTTTAAAGTGGTGTTGAATTTAATTTGATATATTGTAGAGGATATTTGCATCTATTTTCATCAGGGATATTGGTCTATAGATTTTTTTTTCTTGTCATGTCTTTGGCTTTGATATCACATTAATGCTTCACTCATGAAATGAATATGGAAGTTTCCCTTCTCTTCACTCTTTGGGAAGAGTTTGAAAGGGTCTGAGGTTAATTCTTTAAATGGTTGGTATAATTCACTAGTGAAGCCTCTGGCTTTGGGCTTTTCTTTGTTGAGAGGATTTTGATTAGTGATTCACTAGTAATAGATGCTTTGACTTTTTTCCTTCATGGTTTATTCTTGGTAGGTTGTATATTTGTAGGAATTGTTTCATTTCATCCAGGTTATCCAGTTTTTTGGCATATTAATTATTCAAAGCAATCTCATAATTCTTTTTATTTCTGTGGCATCAGTTATATGTTTGTTCTTTTATTTCTGATTTTATTTTAGTATTCTTTTTTCTTAGTTTAGCTAAGAGTTTGTCAATTTTGTTTATTCCATATGTCTATTAAATTCTTTTCAATACCTCTTGTTTTCTCCTTGATTCAATTTGGATGCGTTTTTTTGCTTTTTTTTTTTTTGTTTTCTGAGTTCTCTTTCACCTCAGTCTACCTTAACATGTGATAATATCCATCTCTTTAGTTTTTAATTTTCATAATTACATTTTTTCAGATCCAGAGTTCCTTTTTAAAAATAGTTTCTTGTTTTCTATCAACATGTTCCTGTTTTTGTCTTCTTGATTTGAAGTGTATGTTGATAGCTTTAATGTCTGGAGCCTCGGATGATGAACTTATATTCCTGGTTTTATTCATGTTTACTTATCTAATTATGTGCCTTTTAAAAAATTAAATTATGTGCCAGAAATTATATTTGTAGAGTTATTTATAGAAATAATCTGAGGGCCAAAATGATGTCATCTTTGTTCAAAGAAAGATATTTATTTCTGCTAACACCTAGGGACATAAATAGTCCAGGATCAAATTTAGAAACTGAGAGGCTTTATGTCTGTTATGATATGTTGCAAATCCTTCAGAGTTCTATCTTGGTGTAGTGGGGTTTCCTGAAGTACTCAGCCTTGGTGGGCTTTATCAACTTTGAGTCTCAGACCCATAACTACAGGAGGCTATCAGAAACGTTTCACTGACTCTATCACTGGCTACCTTAGGAATTGGCAAATACTCTTCCCTCGCTTGTCATTATTCTCCTTCCATTAGCCTGGTGATTCTTGCCTATTATATTAGCTTTTTGATTCTTCCAAACAGCTTTTTTTTGGTTTGGTCTAAAGTTTTTAGTTGTCCTCAGTAGGCTGGTTGGTTTGAATTGCCTAGTAGTACACTATCCAAATGTCACTTTCTTTGTATAAATATCCCAATATCCCTAGGCTAAATTAATTCTCTTCACAGTGGTTCTTTGGACATTTTATAGTATTTATTACAATGCGATTTGCACTTCAGGTATTCTGCCTCCACTACACAGCCTCCAAGTTTGTGATCTTCTTCATTGGATTTGCAATTTCTAAAAAAACTATAGGCCTTTTGTCTTTTCTTTTCTCTAGGTCATGAGGACATTATTTCTTTAGAGGCAATTCCACATTTCTCAACAGAATCTATACATTAGTTGAAGCCTAATTTTTTAAAAACTCAAGATTTTTTCCTCTATAGAGAAATACTATTCTTGATTACTAGGTTTCCAGGCAAACTAGAAAGATGATTTAATCTACCAATGAGCTCAAATGAATTTTAAAAAGTTGTAGAACACATGTAAACAGTGTTTATAGTAATTAATCAAAAATTAAGAATACTACAACTAAAACCTTTATTTATAATAATTAATCAAAAATTAAGAGTATTACAATTAAAACATTTAAAAATCATGAATACCTTTGATTTTAAAAAGCAACCTTGCTTTCAAGAGGACAAAAAAATAAATTGATATGAGGCTTTTGAGGGGACAACTTGTGTGCACATGCATTATAGAGAATCATAGCAGTCTACTGGATCTACTTGCAGTCTATAGTCAGAACTATAGTTCTATTCTTGGTTAATACAGTAGTATCAGTACTCATGAATAGTTCTTTATTTTAGCTGCAAATGAAACATGTAGAGAGAGAAAGCTTCTTGAGTTATCAGTCAGCATTTAGATGTAAGTATACATATATACATAGATATAAGGGGTTTTACTAGGTAGAATTAACTGTACTATACTGATGAAGAGGAGTCAGGTGTTGAGTCAATAGGACAAAGCCACCAGGTTTTGGCTTCTGTGCTGAGCTGTAGAATGGTTAGCCCCACTAGTTCTCCATGATACATAGGACTCTTGCTCATTTTGATAAATGGTCTTGGCAAAGTGGCAAAAGAAAAGCAGCAAAAAGAAAAAAAATAATATATGTTAGCACCTGACGTGTATCATTATTCATAAGGCTGCTCCTCATAACTAAGGATCATGTAAAGTATGAAGGAATATTTAAATATGTGAATTCTATCATGTGCTTAGTTTTTTTTTCCCAATTTGCCCTTGACAAATCTGATGTGAAAAACAACTTATTTTTAAACATGGGGACAATAAATCTATAAAACATAATGCAAAGTTATGAAACACAGTAAAAAGAAAGAAGAATAAGGAAATAGGTGGTGATGTGTGTAAGACAGGCCACAGACAAATTTGGTCACAGACCAAAAGTGGTTTGGCACTTACACAGTGAAGTCATATTCACTCTGTGAGGGAACAAACTGCAAGAAAAAAAATCGGAATCACGAGAATATAGGCAAGAATGTAAGAATGAGAGTAGGGTCAGGTGGAGGAACTAAGCGTAAACTTTTAGTATTTATGTGTTAAAGTTATAAATTAAAAAAAATAACAACAGTAGGTTCAAGGAGCTCATAAAAAGTGAACTTCTGATAAAGTTCAATTAACCGGCTATTTCCACATAGTGCTCTTGCCCTGGGATCCTTAATATCTGTTTCTGAAATGCTTTTCCCTTCAGCTTCTGCTAATAAAAATCATACCTGTCTTAGAGATTTAGGTCAAATGCTGCTTCCTTTTGTGAAGTTTTTGCTTTTTACCTTTCTATAAATCATTTCTCCTTTCTCTGAGAGGTAGTAGCATTTATTTTCTGTGTATTTATCAAATTCTACCTTTGATTGCATTCTATAAAGACAATAGCTGATATTTTTGTATCCCTATCCTCTTCCCACAGGGCCAAACACAGATTATTACATAAATTAATGCACAGTAAACATGAGCTATGAAAAAAATTAAATTACATATGGGTATGTGAATTTCTCTGAGCTTTAGAGAAAAGCATAAATAGCAAGGAAAACTTAGATAATCAGTAGAAATAAGATACAATCTATAGACTACTGGCTCATCAAAGGACTGTTTTATTGTGAACTTCATTAGTTTATTTTATTGTTGGGCAATATCTACTTAAAGAAGAACTGAAATTTAATCTGAAATTTTATTTGTAATAATAGTTAATGCAGAAGGAATCATGTACACATTTAATCTCTTATGAATGGCTTGTTTTGATCATTTTGCAGAATTTCCATTTTATATTTTAGAACTCTTGCATGTTTATTTCTGTTGAGGACAATATCTGAAATATCACTATGTAATAATAATTGAAGGTTATGGGGCTCATTAAAACATATTCATTATTAGCCTCCAGACATACTAGAAAATATTTTTTTAAACTTCTCCCTTCAAATTGCCTTTTTTGTATCTTAGAGATTATGGTATGTTGTGTTTCCAATTTCATTTAAGCCTAGAATTAAAAAAAAACTCATACTTGATTTCTTCAAGTACAAAATGATCATTCAAAAATGAATTTTTCAATCTTCATGTGTCTTAATTTGTATATTTTCTGTAGTTTCTCTTGCTATTGGTTTCTATTTTCATTCCACTATTACCTGATAGCATGCAGGAAATTATTTCAATGTTTTGTGTTTGTTAAGACTTGCCTTATAGCCTAAGATATGTTTTGTTTTGGAGAAAGTTCTATAAGCTGCTAAAAAGAATGTGTATTCTCAATTGTTGGGTGGAATGTTCTATAGCTGTCTGTTAAGTCCATTTGATCTATGTTGTAGTTTAACTCTGATGTTTCTTTGTTGATTTTTTTTGCCTGAATGACATATATATATTGGTAAGAAAGGAATGTTGAAGTCACTCACTATTATTGTATTGGGGCCTGTGTGTCCTTTTATGTTGAGTAGTGTTTTTTTTTTGTTTGTTTTACAAAATTGGGTATGTCACTTCATAAACAATTGCTGTATCTTAGTGGATTTTTTCCTTTACTAATATGCAGTGGCCTTCATTGTTTTTTTTCTAATTTGTTTTGAAGTCTGCCTTGTTGGATATTGGTATAGATACTCCTCCTTGCTTTTTTATTTCATTTGCAAGGAGTATCACTTTCTATTTTCATTTTCATTCTGTGTATATCTTTGCTGGTGAGGTGAATTTCTTGTAAGCAACAAAGTTGTATTTTATTTTTAAATGTAATATACTTGGCTGTCTCTTTTAATTGAAGAATTAAGACCTTTAACTTTTGGAATTATTATAAAAAGATATGCACTATTTTGTGTCATTTTGTTGTTTTTGCAATGTTTGATTATTTCCTCATTTTCACATGCTTCTCTGTTCTTCATTGTATAAAATTCTTTTTTTTAAATTTTTTTTATTTACCTTTTGCCATGCTGGCTTAGTGGTGATTAATTCCTTTATTTTACATGTATTTGGAAGATCTTCAGTTCTCCTTTGTTTCTGAAGGATAACTGCTGGATGTAATAATTTAGGTTAGCAGTTGTTTTCTTTCAGGGCTTGAAATACATCATTTCATGCCCTTCAGGCTGTAACAGTTTCTGTTGAACAATTTGTAGTTATCTTAATGGATTTTCCTTTAGAAGTGAAGTGGCATTTTTCTCTTGCCAATATTTTTCTTTGTTCTTGGCATTGTAAGCGTAATATGATATGGGGTGGCTCTTTTCTGGTCACGCCTGTTCATGTTTTAAATGTCTCCTATACTTAGATGTCCATATGTTTTCCCAAGATTTAGAAAATTTCTAATATAATTTCACTGAATAAATTTTATATGCCCTCAGTCTGTACCTCAGCACCCCATTTTAAATAAAAATATACTTAACTTTTGTGTTTCAATTGTGTTTCAGAGTTCTTGGATGCTTTGTTCTGTTTTTTATTACTGAGTGTGATAACTTTTATTACTGAGTGTGAAATCAACTTTGTTTTCAAACCAGAAATTTTGTTTTCTCTTTCACCCAGTCTTTTGGGAAGGCTTTCTACTGAGTTTGATGAGACTTACTGTGATTTCCATTTCCAAGAGTTCTGTTTGGTTCCTTTTCAGACATTTTCTGGTGTTGGATTATTTGTTCATGCCCTGTATTGCCTTCCTTAATTCAGTCAGTTGTTTATTTGTATCATTTTGAAGTCATTGATCATTTAAAAAAATGATTTTCTGCATTTTGTCCAGCATTTGACCCATTTTTATATCTTTGCAGTCAGTTATTGATGAGTTGGAGATATTTGGAGGAGTCATGTTGCTTTGTTTTTTTCCTATTTTTGTGTTTTTATGTCGATTTGTGCATACAATAGAAACCAATTAAAAGTAACAACTATATTACCATTAACAATAGAAAAGAGAGGGATAGTTATAGAGTAAACTAAAAGGCAAAAAATTAATAAAGGTTAAAAGTAGTAGCAAAGTAATAATAAAAAATAGAAGGGATGGGAAAGGGAAAAATAGAATATGAAGCAAGATTAACAAAGAAAAGCAAGATACGAGTAGGAGAAAAGAGCATGAGATAAAAATTCAATTAAAGAATAAAGATGTAAATAAAATGAGATACAAGTAAGAGGAAAACAACAAACAACCTAAAGAAAAGAAAAAGAGAAATGAATCTCAAAATTCCTCTATGTCAAGGTGTTTGGATTGGTAAGGTTTCTTTTCAGGATCTGTAATATTGGAATCTACCAACTAGAGGGAACAGGTAGTGAGTTACACCAGGGATCAGTTATATTTTCTCTCCAACTTGCTGTATGAATGGTGAGCTTTGCCCTCCCTTTCTCACTGGGTTAGTTCAGTCAGTGGTTTGCTTTCCACCCCAAGGCTATATTCAGTGGAAAGGTTTTTAGTATTTGTTTCTTTCTGTGCAGCTGGAGTCACTGCTATTCCCAACCAGCTTTGTGGCATGTGGGCTACTGAGGTGACCCACTTGTTTTAGAACCACCCCTCCCCATCCTATGCAGACAGTTTTTGACAAATATCCAAGCAGAAACATATCCCCAAACATGTAAGAGAGTTGGAAAAAGCAAGCAGATCACGTAGTTTTGTGCTGGAAGGGACACAGCAAGAGGAACTGATCCCCTGGGTTCAATGGCTGTACTTGACACTCAGATCCCTCTCAGAAAACCACAGCAACAGACACCACTGCTTAGCACAGAGGGCGCTGCTGCCTACTACGCCCTCTGCTGCCCAAGCTCCCCTGCTGCGTGGCGTTCTCAGTGTCTCAGATTCACCCTTCCCCTCTCTATGACGATCTCTTGAGACTGTCTCCCATCCAACCACTATGTCAGGGTGCCCAGAGACCCTGAAGTGTGGTTGTTCTGTGACATTTAATTCCTGCAGTAGCTCAGTGACAAACATTAATCTCTGTCTCACGATGGCTGCTGGTTACATTCTGATATACAACTGCAGTGTATTTTTTCTTCAAAGTTAGTCTGCCAAGCAAGGAGTCACTTTCAGATTAAATACTTATATTGGCTTTACAACTTCCAGTAATGTTGGGTTTCTCCTCTAGTTAGGATTGCTGGTCCCTCATTTGTCTCTCTAGCTGCTGGCCCTCTCCAGGCTTACCTTGTGCTTGGGGAGTCAGGTTCCCCTGCCCCTCTGAGCCATGTTGTGTTGTAGACTATTTCATACTTTGCTTTGCTTTTTTCTTTTGTTTGTTTGTTTCTCTGTGCTTTTTAGCTCTCTCGTCATCTCTTTTTGATTCCTGGAGCCCTTTCTCTTTTTGGAATATAGTTTATTCTTTCTCCTAACTTTTCTCACAGAGTCACATGAAGGATATTTCTATTCCACCATCTATCAAGCTCCTAACTTGACAAATATTGAATAAATATTTGAATAAGTAGATATAATGCCATTATGATAGTATTAAAATGACTTTAATAATGGTTATACAAATTTACCTATAGGCTTATTTTTAATAAATGTCCTTTTAAAGCAAAATTATTTTCTGGGTATAATTAAAGTATATACTGCATAGAATCGGTCAATAAATTCTTAGTAGTAGTTTATCTGTGGATCTAAAAATCTTTAGATACTTTATATTTTCTGTTTGCTGGGAAGGTCAGTGGGTATGGCAAGATCTGGATGTGGTAACATCAATGAATTAAATAGTACTTTACCAAATAAATGCAGGTGAAATACACATATGTGAAATACTACTTCCCTTTTTACCTTCCTAATCTACTTAAGCCAGATTTTGGACAATTTTTGATTATGTTTATGAGCGACATATAGTATTGGAAATTGTGTGAGGAAATTGTGTGCTAAACTTTCACAAAATTGTGGAGCCCCACATGGGAGCCTTAGAAATAGCAAAGGTAGAGAAAACCATTTTAGACAGTGAGTGGTGTTAGTGACTGGGCATTAGGGCCATATGGGTTGATTGCTGATCCAAGAAGGACAAGTGACAAGTACAAAATAAATGACAGTATTTAAGTACAAAGCAAATAACTGCTAAGTTTATAACTAAGACTTACCACCTAGGTTGGAGATCAGTAATGATCTCATTTTAATTTTATTGGTTAAATTTTCATTCATGTTCATAGTTGTATAGACTCCAGATGCTACAGTTAAAATTATTTACTTTATCTGTGTTCCCATGATATCAACTTCTATTGAACACTTAATTTTCCTTTGTTTTGGAGTTAATTGGTCATATATCCATACTGACATTTTTCAGTACCATTTGGTCAAACTTTGGACCATGGCCATTACTGGGAATTAAAATCAATTTATTGAGGTCAGAAGTGTTTTAACATGAATTTTGAAAAAGGAAACTAGACAAGTATGGAATGTACAGTGTATTACAAATTTTTCATGAAATATTGGGTCATAGAGTAGATTTGCATTTGTTATTATGGACCACATTAAAAATATTTCAGAAATATTCAGCTGGATGGAAAGATGCTTGTGATAGCAGTGTGATTTATTCAAAGATTGAAGATCAATTTCATCAAAATATGAAGTCAACCCAGGTACCCATCAGTGAATAAATGAATAAAGAAAACATTACCTATTTATAGAATGAATGGATTACTATTCAGAATGATATCATGTCATTTACAGTACCATATATGGAACTGGAGAGCTAGGCTGCATGAAACAAGCTAGTATCACCTGTTTTTATTCACTTATGGAAACCAATAAGTCAATGTTGTAGAAGTATGGAATGGTATAATGGTAACTAGAGACAAGATAGTAAAGGAAGAAAAAGGAGAGAAATTAAGAGGATTTCTAGGGACTGGAAGGGATGCTGGGAGGGAAGAGGGGTTTAAGGTAGAAGGTAGACATAATCAATGCATGATGTAAACATATATAGAAATATCATAGTGAAGCTCATTAATTTATATAATGTATTAGTAATTATAATAATAAAAACATCAATTTCATAATATAGACAACTATTAAATGGTCATAGAATTATATTTTTCTCAGTTGTCACTGTGTATTAAGAAGAAGGGCTTTATGTTTCCAAGGCATTTCTCATTTGGCTTATGTGGATATAGAGATTTTTCATCAGTATGTTAAGTGTATCCCATCCATTATTTAGTATTTTTAAAGTAAAATGCGGCTGATGTGGATATGCACTATCTTTTGTTCTTCACCTTTACCACATGACGCATTAAGGAATCTTTGCTGGGGCATAATGTAAGTGGTCTGGTCAGAGTTTAGACTTGTTCCTCTTTTCATATGCCCATAATGTGTACTGAATTTTTACAATTCATTGGGGACTAGTCTAACATTTCATATGTATTACTTTATTTGCTCCTCATAATAGACATATGAGAGATACTCTGTTATCCTCAATTTACAGATGAGGAAACTAAAGCATTGAACTAGATGTAAATACATTACGATCACAGACTTAATAAGTAGACAGGATTTGAACTTAGGCAGTCTGAAGGTGTAAGAGAACACAGCCCATTTCAAGGGCAGAGAGCTTGCCAACCAGCTGAAGGGATGTTTGGCTCAGACAGTTTTTCTCAGTCAAGGCTCCTTCTGTTGGCAAGACTGCAAGATGGACAGCCTCATATTGGCTGTATAACAGAGCCCTGAAACTACATAAAGTGGAAGATTTATTAAACACTTGCTTTTCTCTTAATATTTTGATGCTCTATGGGAAAACCTTGAGATAGGTGGGCAGATACCTTGTCATTTAAGACAAGTTCATAATTTGAATTGGAAATTTGAAATATAATTCACTGTATAGCATATCCTGTGGCTACCACAGGAATGTATAAGCTGATGTGTACATATATGTGTATTTATACATATATATACAGTCATGTGTCCCTTAACGATGGCGGGAACATTCTGAGAAGTGCATCATAAGTTGATTTTGTCATTATGTGAACATCATAGAGTGTAGTCACACAAACCTACATGGTATAAGTAGGTCAATCACTTGACATGACTTCTTGATGCAGTCTAGTGGCAAGTGAACTGCTGGTACATTCTCTAATATACTCTAGTGACAAAAGTTTTTTATAAAATATTAAATACTTAAATCAGTGACATAGTAATTTATTATCAAGTATTTTATGTACCATATATACATAATTTTATATGGTTGCTTATAGTGTCACCACAAACACCTGAGCAAGGCATTGTCCTATGATGTTAAATGGCTATGATGTATGTTATTAGACAATAGGAATTTTTAAGTTCTTCTATTATGGGACAATCATTGTATATATGGTCTGTTATTGGCCAAATTTTCTATATGGAGGGCATGACCATAGATACAGATATGGATATAGACATATAAAGTATATATGGAAATATATGTTTATATATATTTTAAAAATAAAATTGAATACAGGGAAATCATATTTACAAATGTATCAGGGAAAATTATGCAGTGAAAGTCTTGAAGGAGCTTATTTTAGGCAAATTAGTGCATGTCCCCCTCAAAAGATATCCAAACCCTAAACTCTGGAATCTGTACATGTTGTAGAAAAAAAGAGATGTTATGCAACTGATTAAAGTTAAGAATATTGAGATGGGGAGAATTTCCTAGATTATTCCAGGTGGGTTCTGTATAACCATGTGAGTCCTTAACACTGGAGAGCCAAAAAAACCAAACCAAACGAAAACAAAAAACAAACAAACAAAAAAACAGGAGAAGCTTTTCTAGCTGTAGAGTACCCAGTAAGGAAACAGGTTCTTGCTTAAAGGAACCAGAAAGGAACTTAGCCCTGCCTAAACTTTAGCTCAGTGTGATTCTTGTATTCCTAACCCACAAAACTGTGAGGTATGTTTGTCTTAAGCCACTGAATTTGTTGTGATTTGTTACAGAAACAATAGAAAAAGAATATAAAGCTCTGTAGTACCTCCCAAATTATCAAGAAGAGCGAGTCTAGGAAAATAAGAGTTTCTTCCACTTGAAGAGTTCTTCAGCTTGAAGAAACTGAAGTTATTTAACTTTGAGAAGATAGAGCTAATGAGGATGGTTGATATCTAGTCTTCAATATTTAAATGGCTGTCATATGGAAAAAAGATAAGATTATTATGTTGAGTTGAAAGAATTTAGGTCAAGAGTTGAAGTTATGGAGAGTGAAAATTACAGCTGTCAAAATCAGACTAAATAGTTTTGTAAAATATGAGCTCCCCTTCTCTGGAAATGCTAAGAAATAACATGCATTTGTGAAACATTTTGCAGTTTACCAAGAACTTTACATTCATAAGTCATCCCATTTTATCCTTAACAATTCAGGAAGTTAGCATCAGTTTTCTCATTTTATGTGTAAGGAAATGGAGGCTAAGAGAGGTTCATGGAACTTATTGATGGGCCCACAGCTAATAAGGGGCAGAACTGAGAATAGAGCCTTGTTTTGGGATTAGGGGTCAGTAGTTTTCCTATTATCCTCATTCCTTCATTGCATTAAAATACTTGAGAGATGCCTTCTAAGGCTCCTTCCAATTTTGTGATTTATTAATTCTATGAAAAGATTTTATAGATAACAAACCACATGGCTTCATTTGAATTTTTACTTTAGCTTGTGTTATATACAGGCACATATTGGTGCAAATCAAGATGCTAAGCACTGAACAAAAATGATTTGGAATAGAGATAGTAAATTTCTATGAAAAAACAGATTACAGTTTATGACTATCAAGTGGTATGTTGATAAATGTATAGCAACCAGTTTTCCAGAAAAATAAGCCCTGATCTGTAGCCCTGATCTGTAGCATTCACCAATTTGTGGTATCAATACACTCTCAGGTACCAGCACTGATGCAGAGATGGGAAGAGGTAAGCCTAGAAAGCATCTAGGGTTAATAAATTCAGGATGGGGCCTCCACCTCCTTCATCACTCTGGCCTAAGCACCTAGAGCAGAGACTGGTTATAGTAATACAAGGAAAGTGAATTAAATTGATATGCTTAGTTTTTAAACAGTTAAAAACACAAACATCACATGAATTCCTCATTGTAAAAAGATAAAAATAAGCTTGAGTTAAAAAAAAAAGAAATTTCTGTTTCATATACTTTATAGTCCAAAGTGTAGTTTCCATCCTAGGAGTAGCATTCGCAACAGTTTGGGATACATTGTATTAGACCTTTTCTAATATATCTTCTAACGTAAGTATTTATTATTTACTTATTTTTAATTTTATTTTAAAGAGGATAAAACTAAACATAACAAAACAGAACAAAATAGATCATAAGAAAACAATATAAGGGACACAGATTTCAAAGCAAGACAACAGGAGATCTTCACTGTCTATCATATTGTCTCTTGTTTTCTTCTAAATAGTTGTCCATATCTTCACATACAATGAATTCATACAAAACCAAATAGTATAAAACTGATCAGAACAGGATGATGAAGGCATTTTAAGTCTTCAAAATGAGACAATAGTGAAGTCAACAATGGCTGCCATAATGTCTCTCGTTCTCTTCAAAATAGCTGTCCATACCTTCGTGTGTGTTGAAATTAATACAAAACAGACTAAAATCACTCTGAACAGAGAATAATAGTATTGCTGGTATGATACTACAGAATAATCACTGGATACCTTAGTGTCTCTTTTTCTTCAAAGTAACTGTTCATTTCATCGTGCATTATATAATCGATTCTCATAAACTGTGTAGAAGTTCTACACATGCATGAGGCTCTACATGTATACCTATCCTTTCTGTATTAGAGGGAAAAATAAAACAAAACAAGACAAAACAAAACAAATTGTTAAAAAAACATGAAATGAAAAAGACAAATAAACAACAATAGCAAAGAGCCCAGAACACTGACAAATAGGCCTTCAAAACAAGGTGGTATGAGCGCAACTAGGGTTGTTATTTACATAATGATCTTCAGGAGTTCCTCAGATTACCGTACAATAATATGCACAATTGTTCCAATCCTATGAATGTTAACTGTTTTGTTCCAAGAACTTGTAGAGTTTGTAGCAAATCATCTTAGCTATCCTGTGTTTTTATAATTTTAGACATTTTTTCTTTTCCCTTCCTTTTTCTTTTTCCTCATTTTCCCTGATATATTATTTTTTCCCCTTTAAGCAGATTCTTATCCTTTCACTGTATTTATTGAACTTTTTTATCTTATGTACTCTTACCATTTCTTACACCAGGGAGACTATATGGTATTTACACATGTGAGTTTGATTTATTTCCCTTATGAGTATGGTCTTGAGTTGCATCCATTTACTTATAAATATCTCAATATGATTATTCTTTATTGTAGTATTGTAGTATTCCATTGTATAAAAATACCACAACTTTTTTATCCATTCCTCAGCTGATGGGCATTTAGGTTGTTTCCAAGATCTGGCTATTACAAATTGTGCTGCTATAAACATGGGTGCACATATATCACTGTGGTATGATGTTTTCAGTTCTGGGAATATGCCCAGAAAAAGTAGAATAGCTGAGTCAAATGGGACTTCCAATCCCAGATATTTGAGGAATCTCCAGACTGACCTCCACATTGGTTGCATCAGTCTACAATCCCACCAAGATTGCAGAAGAGTTCCTTTTTCCCTGCAGCCTCTCCAGTGTTTGACGTTCGTAATTTTCTTTATCCTGTTATTCTTTCTGTAGTGAGATGGAACCTCAGTGTTGTTTTAATTTGAGTTTCTCTAATGACCAATGATGGTGAACATTTTTTCATGTATTTATATGCTGTTTGTATTTCTTCATCTGAGAACTGTATATTCATCTCAGATGTCCATTTTTGGAATGGGTCTTTGAATTTTGGGGATCTGATTTTTAAAAATTCTTTATATGTTCTGGACAGAAGTCCTTTGCCTGAAGGACTGTTCACTAAGATTTTTTTCCAAGTTGTGGGTTTTCTTTTCACTCTGCTGGAGATTTCTTTTGACATGCAGAAACTCTTTAATAAGACGTGATACCAGTTATTGATTCTGTGAAGTATTTTGCATGTGGTTTGATTTGTGTTCATGAATTCTCTACCTATCCCTATGTCTTCAAGATTTCTACCTACTTTGTCTTCCAACAGATTTAATGTTTCTGTTTCAATATTTAGATCTTTGATCCATTTAGATTTTAGTTTAGTACATGGTGATAGGCATGGGTCTAGTTTTAGTTTTCAGCCTATGGAGAGCCAATCTTTCCAGCACCATTTATTGAAAAGACTATCTTCCAGTGGACATGTTTGGCCCCTTTATCAAAGATAAGGTGGCTGAGTGTAGTTGTAGTTGTTGTTGTATCTTCTAATCTACTCCATTGATCTTCAGATCTGTTTTTATTCCAGTACCATGCTGATTTTATTACAGTAGCTTTGTAGTATAACTTCAAGTCAGGGATTGTGATGCCTCCTGCTTTGCCTTTGTTGCTAGAATTGCCTTTGCTATTCTAGGTTTCTTCTGTTTCCAGATGAATTTTAGGAGTGATTTCTCTAGATGCTTGAGGTATGCTAGTGGCATTTTGATTGGGATTGCATTAAATCTGTATAACAATTTTGGTAGAATGGCCATTTTCACAATGTTTGTTCTTCCTATCCATAAACAAGGGGATGTCTTTCCATTTTCTGAGGTCCTCTTTGATTTCTTTTTTCAGTATATTATAATTTTCCCCAAATAGAACTTTTGCTTCTTTTGTTAGATTAATTCCTAAGTATTTCATTTTTGGGGATGCTATTGTGAAAGGTGTGTCTTCTCTTAATTCTTTATCAGTGGTTTTGTAGTTAGTGTACAGGAATGCTATTAATTTTTGAGTGTTGAATTTGTATCCAGCTACATTACTGAATTTATTTATTATATCTAGGAGTCTTTCAATAGAGTTTTGCGGGTCTTCTATTGGAGTATCATTTCATCTGCAAATAATGGTAATTTAACTTCTTCTTTTCCTATCCTTATTCCTTTCATTTCTCTCTCTTGTCTAATTGCTCTGGCTAGTATTTCCAGCACTATATTGAATAGAAGTGGTAATAATGAACATCTTTATCTTGTTCCTGATTTTAGGATAAAGGCTTTTAGTTTTTGGCCATTTAATACAATGCTGGCTGTTGGTTTGTCACAGGTGGCCTTTATCATATTGAGGTAAAGGTCATCTATTCCAATTTTCTGTAATGTTTGTTTTATCATGAATAAGTGTTGGTACTTATCAAAAGCTTTTTCTGCATCTATAGAAATGATCAAGTGGTTATTATTTTGGCTCTATTTATATGGTAGACTACATTTATTGATTTGCATATGTTGAACCATCCCTGCATTCCTGGGATGAACCCCACTTGGTTGTGGTGTATAATCTTCTTGATGATTTGTTTCATTCTGTTTACCAGTATTTTATTGAGAATTTTTACATTTATGTTCATGAGGGAGATTGGCCTATAATTCTCTTTTTTGGTTGGGTCTTTCTCAGGTTTTGGTGTTAGAGTAATGTTTGCTTCCAAGAATGAGTTAGGGAGAATTGCTTCCCTTGCAATTTCACTGAAGAGTTTGAGGAGTGTGAGCATTAAATCTTCTTTGTATTTCTTATAGAATTCTGCAGTAAATCTGTCTGGACCTGGGCTTTTCTTTGTTGGTAAGGATTTAATTACATTTTTAATTTTGTTAATTGAAATTGGGTTATTCAGCAGTTTTACATTTTTTTGACCCAGTTCTGGTAATTCATATGTTTTTAGGAGTCTCTCCATTTCTTCTGTGTTATCAAGCCTATGAGAGTAGAGGTTTTTGAAACAGGTATTGATGATCTTCTGTATTTCCACAGGGTCTGTAGTGATTTCACCCTTTTCATTCCTTATTGCATGAATTTGAGTTTTTCTTTCCTTTTTAAAATAAGTTTGGTTAGGGGCTTATCAATTTTATTTATTCTTTCAAAGAACCAACTCTTTGATTCATTGATTCTTTGTATTGTTTTCTTAGTTTCTATTGCATTGATTTCTGCTCTGACCTTTATAATTTCCTCCCTTCTTTTAGCTTTGGGATTGACTTGCTCTTATTTTTCTAGAAGCTTGAGGTATAGCATCAGGTTGTTTATTTGTGTTTGTTCCATTTTTTTGATGTGGGAGTTCACCGCAATAAATTTTCCTCTGAGGACTGCTTTCATTGCATCCCACAGGTTCCATTGCATCCCACAGTTTTGTGGGCTAGTATATGGTCTATTTTAGAGAATGCTCCATGTGCTGCTAAGAAGAACGTATATTCTGATGTTGTTGGGTGGAACATTATGTATACGTCTACTAAGTACATTTGTTCACAGGCGTGATTCAGTTCTGTCATTTCTTTGCTGATTTTCTGTCTAGTTGATCTGTCCCTTTGCGTCAATGGAGTGTTAAGGTCTCCTGTTATAGTTGTGTTATTGCTTATTCAATTTTTCATTTCGGTTAATATTTGCTTTGTACAGCTGGGTCGTCCTGAATTTGGTACATATATATTTAAGATTGTTATCTCTGCCTCTTGAAAATTTCCCCTAACTAGTATGTAGTGACCTTCTTTATCTCTTTGGATTATTCTTGGTTTGAAGTTCACATTGTCTGTAAACAGAATAGCTACCCCTGCCTTTTTTTGGGACCCTGTTTCATGGAGTATTGTTTTCCATCCTTTGACTTTCAGTCTATGTGTTTCCTTTTAGGTTAGATGGGTTTCCTGTATGCAGCTTATGGCTGGATGTTGTTTCTTGATCCATTCTGCCAGTCTGTTTCATTTAATTGGTAAAGTGAGGCCATTTACATTAGTGGTTATAACTGATATATATTGGTTTACTTTTGACATGTAATCTTTCTGCTGTTGATCCTTTACCTTTCCACTCCGTTTAATTGTTTGCCTTGCTTAGTGATTTTTTTCTATGTCTGTATAGAACGTCTTTCAGTATTCTTTGCAGGGCTGGTTTAGTGGTCATGAAGTTCTTCAGCTCTTCTTTGTTGTGGAAGTATCTTATTTCTCCATCCATTTTGAAGGACAGTTTTGCAGGGTACATCAGTCTAGGTTGGACGTCGTTTTCCTTTAGGATCTGAAATACTTCACTCCATGCTCTTCTTGACTTCATTGTTTGTGTTGAGAAGTCTGCTGTGATTCTGATAGGCTTTCCTTTATAGTTGATCTGTCTTTTCTCTCTAGCAGCTTTTAATATTCTATTCTTATGTTGGATTTCTGGGATGTTGATTATGATTTTTTAAATTTTATTTAAAGAGAAAAAAAGCAAAACAGAAAAAAAGGGAAGCAACAATACACAATTCAAAAAAATAAACACTAAGAAATCACTAGTTGATAAATTACATACTGTCATCTTAGAAATAGCTGTTCAAGTTACAAAATTAAAGTATACAAAGTGGACATTGAAACAGTGAGACATCAAACATTTCTGCTCAACAATCCAACAAACACTTACTTAGTATGTTCATCTATCTTATACACTTAAACATGCATGCAGTTATAACCTTTAGAGCACTTCCTTTTCCTGTCTTTTTGACAATAGCAACTACACATTTTGGGTTTTATTAATCCTACAGTTATTATTACTTTTTACACTAGAGGCATAGTGTAATATTTATAAATATGATTTGTGTTTATTTCACTTATGAGGATAGTCTCAAGTTGCCTCCATTTCAACATGAAGGCCTCAAGATCATCCTTTTTATAGCTGAGTAATATTCCATTGTATAAAAATACATCTTTTTCATTCTGTCTGTAGTTGCTGGGCATTTTGGTTGTTTCCAAGATATGGCTATTATGAATTGTGCTGCTATGAACATGGGTACACATATATCACTGTGACGTGACTTTTTCAGGTTTTCTAGGGAAATATTTAGGAAGGGAATAGCTGGGTTGAATGGAACTTCCAGTCCTAGTCTTCTGAGAGTTCTCCATAGTGATTTTCATAGTGGCTGCAACAGTCTACACTCCCACCAACAATGGAGCAGTGTTCCTTTTTCCCCATAGCCTCACCAACATGTGTTATCAGTTGTTTTCTTGATGGCAGCTATTCTTTCTGGAGTGAGATGATATCTCAAGCTGTTTTAATTTGCATTTCTTGAATGACCAGTGATGGTGAACATTTCTTCATGTATTTATTTGGCATTTGTATATCTTCATCTGAGAACTGTGTGTTCATCTCAGATGCCCATTTTTGGAGAGGGTCTTTGAATTTGGGGGGGCTTGATGTTTTTCAAATCTTTATATGTTTTGAAAATAAGTCCTTTGTCTGAGGGGTTGCTGGCTAGAATTCTTTCCCATCCTGTGGGTTTTCTTTTCACTCTGTTGGTGATTTCTTTTGAACTGCAGAAGCTTTGCAATAATATGAGATCCCAGTTGTTGATTCTTTGAAGTGTTTCCCGTGCAGTTTGCATTTTTTCGTGAATTCTCTGCCTACCGCTATGTCTCCAAGACTTCTGTATCTACCTTATCTTCCAGTAGATTTAGTGTTTCTCTTTAAATATTTAGATCTTTGATCCACATAGACTTTAGTTTTGTGCATGGTGTCATGCATGGGTCTAGTTTTCAGTTTTTAGCATATGGAAAGCCAATTTTTCCAACACCATTTATTAAAGAGGCTATCCTTTTTCCAGTGAATATGTTTAGCACCTTTGTCAAAAATCAGGTAGCTGAGTATCTTTGTAGTTGTATTTTCGTCTGCTAATCTGTTCCATTGATCCTCAGGTCTATTTCTTTGCCAGTACTATGTTAATTTTATCCCTGTGGCTTTGTAGTACAGTTTCAAGTAAGGAACTGAGATGTCTCCTGCCTTGCCTTTATTGCCCAGAATTGCCTTTGCTATTCTAAGTCTCTTCTGTTTCCAAATGGATTTTAGGAGTATTTTATCTAGATCTGTGGGATATGTTAATGGTATTTTGATTGGGATTGCATTAAATCTGTATAACAGTTGTGGGAGTATGGCCAGTTTCACAATGTTGGTTCTTCCTAGCCAAGAGCAAGGAATATCCTTCCATTTTCTAATGTCTTCTTCAAACTCTTTTTTTTAGCATACCATAATTTTCAGCATATAGGTCTGTTACATTCTAGGTTAGGTTGATTCCTAAGTATTTCATTTTTTAAATGCTATTGTGAAAGGCAGTATTTCCATAATTTGTCTCTTGTTGACTTTCTTGTTTGTGTACAGGAATGTTATTGATTTTTAAGTGTTGACTTTGTATCCAATTACACTGCTGAATTTCTTTATTACCTTTAGTTGCCTTTTAATTGAGTTTTTGGGTCTTCTATATAGAATATCATGTCATCTACAGATAGTGATGGTTTAACTTCTTCCCTTCCTATGTTTATTCCTCTTATTTTTCTCTCTTGTCTGATTTCCCTGGCTAGTGTTTCCAGAACTTTATTGAATAGGAGTGGTGATAGTGGACATCCTTGTGTCATTCCTGATTGTATTGTGAAAGCTTTCAGTATTTGTCCATTTAGTATAATATTGGCTTTTGGTTTGTCATAGATGGCCTTTATGAGATTGAGGTAGACACCATGTATACTGAGTTTCTGAAGGGTTTTTATCATGAACATGTGTTGGACTTTATCAAAAGCTTTTTCTGCATCCATTGAGATGATCATGTGGTTTTTGTTTTTGTTTCTGTTGATGTGGTGCATTACATTTATTGATTTGTGTATGTTAAACCATCCCTACATTCCTGGAATGAATCCCACTTGGTGGTGATGTATAATCTTCTTGCTGATTTGCTGCATTCTGTTTGCTAGTATTTTATTGAGAATCTTTGCATCAATGTTCATTAGTGAGAATGGCCAATAGTTCTCCTTTTTGGTTGGGTTTCTCTGGTTTTGGTATCAGAGTAATACTTGCCTCCAAGAATGATTTAGGGAGGATTGCTTTCTTTTCAATTTTATTGAAGAGTTTAAGGAGTATCGGCATCAAATCTTCTCTAAATTTCTTGTAGAATTCAGCTGTGAATCCAACAGGACCTGGGCTTGTCTTTCTTAGTAAGTTTTCAATTTTATTTTGAATTTCAATAGCTGATATTGGGTTATTCAAAATTGCTGTATCTTCTTGGTTGATCTTTGGTAGTTCATATGTTTCTAGAAATCTGTCCCTTTCCTCTGTGTTTTCCACTCTTGAGTAGAGATTTTCAAAGTAGGTATTCATGATCTTTTGAATTTCCATGGGATCTGTAGTAATTTCCCCCTTTTCAGTCCTTATTGCATGGATTTGGGTTTTTTCTTTCTTTTTCTTTATAAAGTTAGCTAGAGATTTGTCAATCTTGTTTATTCTCTCAAAAAACCAGCTTTTTGATTCATTTATTCTTTGGTTTTTTTTTTTTTTTTTTTTTTTTTTTTTTTTTTTTTTTTTTTTTTAGTTTCAATTGCATTGATTTGGGTTCTAAATCTTTACAATTTCCTCTCTTCTGTGAGCTTTGGGTTTAACTTGGTCTTCTATTTCTAGAAGTTTGAGATGAAGCATTAGGTTGTTTTTTTGTGCTCATTCTGTTTTTTTTTGATATGACAATTTATTGCTATATATTTTCCTCTTAAGACAGTTTTCATTGAATCCCACAGATTGCAGTATGTAGTTTCTGCATTTTCATTGAATTGTAGGTATTGCTTTATTTTTTCTTTAATTTCTTCAGTAGCCCACTGGTTATTCAGAAGGTTGTTATTTAATTTCCATGTATTTATGCAAATTTTGCAGTTTCTTTTGCCAATAATTTCCAATTTCAGTGCGCTATGGTCAAATATTATGCATGGGATAATTTGAAAACCTTTGCATTTACTTAAGAATGTTTTATGCCATAATATATGGTCTATTTTGGATAATGTCCCATGCTCAGTTGAGAAGAATGTGTATTTTAATGTGGTTGGGTGGAACACTCTGTAAACATCTACTAAGTCCAGTTGCTCGCAGGTATGATTCAGTTCTATTATTTCTTTGCTGACTTTTTGTCTAGTTGATCTATCTCTTTGTGACAATGGGGTATTAAGGTCACCTGTTATAACTGTCTTCTTATGTACTTGGTTTTTCATGTCCATTAGTATTTGTCTTATATAGTTGGGTGCTCCTGTATTTGGTGCATATATATTTATAATTGTTGGTTTTTCCTCTTGAATTTTTCCACTAACGAGTATGTAGTGACCTTCTTTATCTCTTTTAATCATTTTAGGTTTGAAGTTCACATTGTCTGCAAATAGAATTATGCCTGATTTTTTTCTGGGTTTCTGTTGCATGAAATACTGTTTTCCATCCTTTGACTTTTAATCTTTGAGTTTCATTTTGGGTCAGATGTGTTTCTTGTATACAGTGTATTGTAGGATCATGTTTCTTGATTCATTCTGTCAACCTGCTTCTTCTGATAGGTGAATTGAGGCCATTTCTATTTATAGGTATAACTGATATGTACTGGGTCAACTTTGCCACGTTATGCTCCAGTTGTTAGCTTTCTCCTTTTCTCCTTTGTTTAATTGCTTGTCCTATCTGGTGATTTGTTTCTGTTGTTCTTGGGCTTGTGGTCATTTTTGTCTCCATCTCGTATGTCTTTCAACACTCTTTCTAGGATTGGTTTGGTGGACATGAATTTCTTCAGTTGTTTTTTGTCATGGAAGTATCTTGTTTCTCCATTAAACTTGAATGAAAGTTTTTCTGGGTACATCAGTCTGGGTTGAAGGTTGTTTTCTTTTAGGACTTGAAATACCTCACACCAAGCTCGTCTTGACTTGAGGGTTTGTGCTGAAAAGTTTGCTGTGATTCTAATGAGCTTTCCTTGATAGGTAAGTTGTGTCTTTTGTCTAACAGCTTTTAGTATTCTATTTTTATGCTACATGTCTGGGATCTTAATTATTAAATGTCACGGTGTAGATTTATGCTGGTTGTGATTGTTTGGTGTTCTATATGCCTCACTTATCTGCATATCAGATTTTTTTCCCCATGTTTGGAAAATTTTATGCTATTGCTTCTGTGAATATTTTAGTTATGTCATTTGCATTGACTCCTGCATCTTCACTAATGCCTTGTTATTTCTTGTTATTATTTCTCTTGGCATCATTGTGAAACTGCTGGCTTGGCATTTCACGCTGCTTTGTTATTTTTAAATGCTCTATCCTTTCATGATCGCTAATTGTGATCCTGTCCTCAAGGTCCAAAATTCTATCCTCAGCTTCATTTAAATGGTTTTACCAGCTTTCAATAGAACTTTTTGTTTCTTTGACGTCTCTTTGAGTTTGTTTCATGAATTCTGCTTGTTTTCTATATTGTTCATTGAAGATTTCAATCAGTTTGCCATGCTCCTATACTTTTTTTTATCTATTTCTTCTCTAGCTGCACTAAGCAACTCCTTTACTAAGGTTGTTATTTATGTTTTACATGAGAGATTACTTCTAATTTGATTACTTCTGTAGCCTCATGGAGTTGTTTTTTTATTTCACTTGCTATCTTTTCAGAGTTTTCTGGTGTGTTACTTTTAAAGTCCTGTATTTCAGTGTCTCCTGTACTTCACCCTGGTGGACTAGATGTTTGAGATTGCATTTTGCTTTTTCATTTTGCCAACTTCCTCTTTCTGGTTAATTTTTGGTCCTTCAATACCACTAGCATCAACTGTTAGTAGTGTGTATCTTGGGGTCCTACTTTAAGGTTGATATTTGTCCCATTGCTGGGTCCCTCAATTAAGAGGTGGGCCAGTCACCTGACTTCCCAGTGCAGGGCCTGTTGGGTGAGTCCTATGTTCTTCCAATGCTGACAAGCCTAGGAGTACTGATGGAAATTAACCCCTCGTTCCTGCTGTTATTATATCTTCAGCTTGTTCACAGTCACCAGATCTCCTGTTTATAGTGCTTGTCTTGGCTGGGACCCTACTGTGTCTCTGGGTATCTCACAGGCCCCCTTAATTTTCTCCAGGTTTGGGGAGGCTTTGTTGGCACCTTCCTCAAGCTCCCTGATATTCTCTGTGTGGAGGAAGGACTCACTCACCCACTTGCTAAGCTTGCCCATGGGGTACTTCTGAAGAGGGCTTCTCTGTTGCTCTTGTTTACCCACTGAAGGTGGCAAACTCTATTCCTATTTTAGGGGCAAACTCACCTCACTGATGGAAGCCTGCTGAATTCTTACTGAGTTTCCTCTAGATACTGCATAGTTAATCCACTGCAGTCCAAGGTTCTGGGGGAGGTGTGAGAGCTGAAGATCAACAGCAGTGCTAGATCCAAGAGGTGGGAGTGTCCCTGATTGCAGTGGTGGGATTGCAGGGGCTCCTGTCATGGGTTGGAGTTCCTAGGTCTTGAGGTGGGTGGTCAGGACTGTGGGACATGGGAGAGGCCGGGTTCTGGCCCAGCCCCATGTGCGCCTCTGGCTGGAGTTTCTGTGTCCCATGAGGTGGTCTTCGGAGATGGGGGGAGTCGCAGGAGGGGCCCAGGTTTACCCCGGTCCCATGCGCACCTCTGGCAGGAGTTCTTGTGATCTGCAGAGACAGCAGGAGTTTCAGAAGGGGCCCGAGTCTAGGCCAGCCCTGTGCACACCTCTGGGTGGATTTCCTGGGTCCCTCCCAAGGTGGTCTGTGGAGAAAGCGGGAGTCACAGGTGGGGCCTGAGTCTAGACTGGCCCCGTGTGCACCTCTGGCTGCAGTTCCTGGGTCCCAAGAGGTGGTCTGTGGAGACGACAGGAGTCACAGGAGGGGCCCGAGTCTAGCCTGGCCCTGTGTGCGCCTCTGGCTGGAGTTCCGGATATTGATTATTATATGTCTGGGTGTAGTTTTATTTTGGTTATGGTTATTTGGAGTTCTATATGCTTCACTGATCTGTATGTCAGTTTCCATTCTCATGTTTGGGAAATTTTCAACTATTACTTCTGTAAATAGTCTCTTGATAGTGTTTATGTTGTCACCTTCTTTTTCATTTATACCTATCAATCTTATGTTGTTTTTCTTTGCATCATCTTGTAGCTGTTGAGTTATTTCCTGATTCCTTGTTACTTTTAAAAGATCTTTCTTTTCCTGTTCACTAGCTGCAGTCTTGTCTTTGAGGTCTGAAATTCTATCTTCACTTTCGTTGAAGTGGTTTTCCCAATTTTGGATGGGATTTTTGATTTCCTGTATATCTCTTTGAATCTGCTTCATGGATTCTGTTTGTTTCTTATGTTGTTCATTCAGGGTTTCCATCTTTTTGCATTGTTTCTCTAATGTTTAAATATGTCTTCTTTAGATACGTTCAGCATTTCTTTCATTACATTTATCATTTCTTCTTTTACCTGGAAGATTATTTCTGATCTGAGTTCTTGCTTCCCGGAGTTGTTTCTTGACTTCAGTTGTTATCATTTCAGGAATTTCAGGTGAATGGCTTATATTTTCTGCTATGTCCATGTCACCTAGGCTTGCTTGGGTTGGGCTGGAAGTTTGAGATTGCATTTTGCTGTTTTGTTTTGTCATTTTCCTGTATTTCCGGGTTTTGAGTGACGTTTCAAAACTTCCCCCATGCTCTGGGAATCACCTGGCCCACTTTTGGCTCTCAGGGCAGCTGCAGACAGCTGCTAGTCACTTAGAGGTCACTGCGCATGGCCCAGTTAGGCCCGGGGGACCTCCCGCCTGTCCTCTGGTGATTTGGGATGTGGGGTGTGGTCTCTTGCCTGGGAGTGACATTCCAAGGCTTCCCTGTGCACTGGATTCAACCTGTGCACGTTCAGCTCCTGGGACTGAATTCAGCCCCCTGCTAGCTGCTTGGAGTTTGCTGGGTGTGGCCCAACACAAGTATTTTTTTTGTAGAATCCAAATATCGTCATATTCTATTCATTTTTCTTTTTAAAAAAGTTAATATCTTAGAGATCTGTTGATATAATTACCTTTTAAAAAGCCATACAATATTCTATGGTATGACTAAATTAGCAAAACTTATTTAACTCATCTCCTGTAGGTGGGCATGTAGTTGTTTTCCCTATTTTTTTTTTTTTTTTTTGATATTGGAAGCAATAATTCATGTCTTTGTATACATTTGTGAACATTTCTTTTGTGTTGATTTCAATGAATGGAATTACTAGTTGTATGGTATGTGCATTTAAAATCACCATAGAGCTTTAAATATAAAGCTCCAAAAGTGATGAATAACTTTTCCCTTCTACTAGCAGTGGAACTTCATTTTTTATAGACAGAAATTGAGACCATATTTATTGTTTTTGCCTCCAGAGCATTCACTTCTCTTTTTCTGATAATAGTTCCCTGATTTCCTTTGGGGTACCCATCTGTCTCTGAATTAATGACTTCACTCAGAGCTGCAGAATAGAGCATGTGACTCATACCTACATTTTGAGCACCAATTTTACCTACCCAAGAGAGTGGTTCTGGGATAGGTAAAAAGCCTGGCAAATCACTGTAATTCTTTCTTCTCGCCATAGTAATTGTTTCAAGAAATATGCAAACCTTGGCTTGATCCAGTTAAATTGAACCCAGGGACTTCTAGAAGCTCTATTAGAAACTGGAGCTTACTCCATTCTGCTGTATAGGAACCCAAGAGGAGGTACGTCTATGGATCCTTAGTTTTAAAATTTTGGTTCTGGAGTCATGCCCTATGTTTCCTTTGGTTCTTTTGATCCATACTTAACCATATTCTCTCCTTGCTTCCCTCTCTTCTGTGTCTTGAAAAATAATTTCTGCCAACTAGTTCTCAGTCTGTGAGCCCACATAAGTTTTCCTATAAAACAAAATTCTCTTTAAATCTGCTGCAAAACTTTTGTTCTATTCTTTCTTTAAAGGTAAGCTTCTTGGAAGAGTCATTTTTCACTGTATTCTTATCCCATTCCAACTTGTTATTAACCTCCATTACTTCACTTATATTGATCTAGCAAATGTTTAAGGTTCGAACTTTAGCTATGACTTACCATAAAATTCACCTACTTAAAGTGTTTATACAATCATCACTGCCATCTAATTCAGTAAGATTTTCAATTCTCCCAGAAGAAACTTTGTACCCACTAGCAGTCACTACTCTTTTCTCTAGGTCCTGACATGCATTGCTCACTCTACATCTCACCTTGCAAAAGTAGACACAGGGGAGCAGAACAGTACATTCCACAGCACCATATTGTGACCTTTTATCTATCAATTTTCTGTTTTTGTTCTTGCACATGTCATGTGAATAGACTTACACAACATGTAGCCTGTATATTTCTTTTACTAACCATGTTTTTAACGTTAATTCATATTGCACATATGTCAGTGGCCAAATAATACTCTACTGTATTTGCATTACTATATTTTGTTTTTTCATTCATCAGCTGATGAACATTTGGATTGTTTTTATTTTTTTTTAGGTAATCCTTATATAATCTGGGTTGGCTTTGAATTCCCTAGGCAGCCCAAGTTGAGCTTGGATCCATGATCCTCCTGCATTAGCCTTCCAAGTGCTGGGATTACAGGCATGCACCACTACACTGGCTGTTCCAACTTTTTGTCAGTTACAAATAATGCTGTATGAACATTCATGTATAAGTTTTTCAGTGAACATAATTTTAGATTCTCTTGACTCTACATTAGGAGTGTTATTGCTGCACATAATAACTCTACATTTCACATTGTTGGGGATCTGCCCAGTTTTCCATAGCAACATCATTTTAGATTTACATTAGTATTATAGGGGTTTCTGTTTCTCTACCCCTTCTCCAGCATTGTGATTGCAGTTTTGTTTTGTTTACTCTGATCATCCTAGTGAGTTATAAAGTGGTATGTCTTTGTGGTTTTGATTTTCATTAGTCTAGTGAATACAAATATTGAGCATCTTTTCACGCACTTATTGGTATTAGTATATTTTCTTGGAAAAATGTCTATTCAAACCTGTGACCATTTAAAAATTGGGTTGTCTTTATGTTGCTGAGTTGTAAAAGTTCTTTACATATTCTGAATACTAGCCCCTAATAAGTATTGTTATGGTTGATACATTGTGTCAACTTGAGACTTTTAGAAGCTTAATTAAGAGACTCAGCAGGAAGCCAGGGTTCTTACTTTGTAAATATCCTGCTCCTGTGCAAGAGGAGGGCAAAATTTTGTGAGTGCTACACCAGCCCTGGAGGAGGGGTGGCCTGTGTACAATATCAGGTGGGAAAAGAGGCTTGCTTTTCCCCACTTTGTGCTCCTGCTGCTTTTGCTGGCTACTGTCTTGAGATGTTGCCCTTGAAGTGTTGAACACCTTCCTGTGGAGCTAGCTGAGTATGAATTGAAACCTCTAAAAACTGTAAGCTAAATAAACCTTTCCTTCCCTAATTTTGAGTGTCAGGTATTTGTCTCAGCAACGAGAGAGAGAGAGGTAACCAAGACAACTATGTAATTTGCAAATATTGTACCCAATTCAGTGTTATGTTGGTAGTAACTTTTACCTTTAGATAGTGACAGATGTTTTAAATTTTGATTACGTCCATTTATGTATGTTTTCATTGGTTGTGCTTTAAGTGTCATATCTGGTAAACTGTTGTCTAATTCAAGGTCATAAGCCTCTAGCTCTGTGTTTTCTTCTAAGAATCTTATAGTTTTAGTTCTTACATACATCTTTTATTTATTTTCAGTTGATTTATGTACGAGATTAGGTGGGGCCCACAATTCATTCTTTTTTGGTGTGTAGATAAGCAGTTTCCTAGTATGATTTGTTGAAAACAGTATTTTTTCATCATTGAATTGTCTTTGTAGCCTGGTGGAAAGTCTATTAACCATAAATGTTTAGGCTATTTGTAGAATGCCAGTTTTATTCTATTAATCAATGAGTATATTTATATAGTGCCCCTAGCCCAGTGTCCAGTACCACATTGCTGTTTTAATTACTATAGTTTTTGTTTTTAAAAAATGAGATCTCACTGTGTTGTGCAGGCTGGCCTCAAGTGATCCTCCCACCTCAGCATCCTGAGTGTCATACCACAGCTACGTGCCCCTGTGCCCAGCTTACCTGCAGAGTCTAACCCTAATTTTGTCAAACAGGCACAGAAGCATGAGTCTGTCAGACCCACATTTATTCTTTAGAATATTTCTATTGATGAATTAATTTTAATTTTATGAGTTTGATTACATTAAGCAATGAGTACTTTATTATTAAAGAAAAAAACATAACAGAAAGAGGGTAGAAATAATACATAATTTCAAAAAAAAGAAAAAACAGTAAGAAATCACTAGTTTTTTACATATTTTAAATAATTACATATTTTCTTCTTAGAAGTAGTTGTTCAAGTTACATAAGTAAAGCATACAAAGTGGACATTCAAACAGTGAGACTGCAAACAGTTCTGTTCACCTGTCCAACAAAAACAGTAACATGGTTCTCAATCCTACACACTTGAACATACATGCAGTTATATCCTTTAGAGTACTTTCTTTTTCTCTCTTTTTTTTTTACAATAACAGTAATCAATTCTCGTAAACTGTTTAGAAGTCCTATGCGTGCATGAATCTCTACATGTATACCTATCCTTTCTGTTTTAGAGGGAAAAACAAATCAAAACAAGACAACAAAACAAATTCCTAGAAAGACACGAAATGAAAAAGTCATATAGAACCACAATATTGGGTGATCTATAGTAGTTACTATGATGTCTCTTGTTATTTTCAATAGAATTGTCTATATCATTAGGCACAGTTTAATTATACATAGCAGTATGTAGCAATATTAATAAAAACAAAACAAAACATTGGAGACATTATATGATTTCAAAAGCAGTTAATAATCAAACCTGAATAGGTATCCTGTTGAATCTTGTTGTCTTCAGAGTAGTTGCTGTACTCTCAGACTTGATACTTTAAAGCATACCAGATTTAAATAAAATCAGTCAAGACAAAAACAGAATAATCAAACCAGTATGGGTATCCTATTGAATCTTGTCATCTTCAAGCAGTTACCTCTACTCTCAGACTTGACACTATCAAGAATACCAGATTCAAATAAAATCAGTCAAGACAAAACTGCGATCTAACAAACCAGATTCAAATAAGATCAGTTGCAAGGCAGGAGGCATCTCAATTCCTGACTTGAAACTGTACTACAAAGCCACGGTGATAAAATCAGCATGGTACTGGCAAAGAGATAGACCTGAGGATCAATGGAACAGATTAGAAGTATAGGTACAAAGACACTCAGCCACCTGATATTTGACAAAAGAAGCTAAATATGTTCACTGGAGGAAGGATAGCCTCTTTAATAAATGGTGTTGGAAAAATTGGCTCTCCACATGCAGAAGACTAAAACTAGATCCATGCCTATCACCATGCACAAAACTAAAGTCTAAATGGATCAAAGACCTAAACATTAAAACAGAAAAACTAAATCTACTAGAAGATAAGGTAGGTAGAAGTCTTGGAAACACAGGGGTAGGCAGAGAATTCACGAACAAAATGCAAACTGCATGGGAAACGCTTCAGAGAATCAACAACTGGGATCTCATATTATTGAAAAGTTTCTGCACTTCAAAAGAAATCACCAACAGGGTAAAAAAGATGGCGGACCAGTAGGTAGCAGGAGAGAGACCCTCTCTGAGACAGACAGCTCAAATGCCAGAATAAAACACCCTGGAGAGACCCAAACAGAGAGAGATGGACTCTCACAACCCAGGAAGAAACTAAAGTGCAAAAAACCACTCGAATATGAGGTCCTGGGGCTACTATTAGTGAAGATAAGATCAGCGAGCATGGCACCCTCCTCAAGCCGCCTGAATTCCTGCCCAACCTGAACAAGCGATCCGCACTGATGCGACTGGCTTGAGCCGCTGGAGCATGGAGCTGAACATCCCTGTGTGCAGCTCGCCCGGACTGGCCCTGCACGCAACCCACACAGAGGCACTGTGAATTCCCACTGCAGCCATGCTAAAGTCGGAGGTCGGGGATCCCAGCAGTCCTCAGGGACTGGCATCAACACGTGGTGAGTGATGGGAATAAGACCCTCCCACGGGAAAGGGGAAACCGACTGGACGACATGTTGGATTTGGGCAGGGCAGCCGTAACTCCATAAGGAAGTGGCTTCAGCTGGTTGCTCCCCTCACTGAGTGGATTGGTGGAATCTGCTTGGACTAGGCCTCGCCCCTGGTGGGGACCCAGTGAGTTGCTACAAATTACTTCCCTGAGATCGGTGCACACTGATGCAGTGAAGGCCTGCAAAGGTTGACTGGCCTGGAGGGGAGGAGCTAGCGCACACTGCCCATGGGTGAACTCTAATCTCTGATAACCAATTGAAGAGGGCTAAAGCTCCTAGCCTGTGCCCACTAGAGGAGCCTTAACCAACAAGAAAAGGGTCTGGGAATTACACTGTACACTTGTATGGAAGGAACCAAAAACATGATGAAAGGGAGAAATAACCAGATTCAAATAAGATCAGTCATAATAAGACAGTATAAGTTATAAAGGGCTTCAGATTAAGTTGATAGGAAAATTAGGGATGATTACCATAATATGTCCTCTTATTTTTGGGATAGCTGACCATGTCCTCAAGTCTAGTGTAAGTAGACAAACTGGAACAGCACGTAATCCATCCAAGCAGAGTGGTGAGAATAAT